>ML438659.1:0-90932 GCA_005239525.1 Nicotiana knightiana | reverse complement strand
GGATGTCCGAGGGTTGAGTGGAGAGGTTTTTCTGATTATGTGACTAGCAGGGTGATTTCCTACCTGAAGGCTCAGCGCATGGTTGAGAAAGGGTGTTTATCGTATCTGGCTTTTGTGAGGGATGTCAGTGGTGAGACTCCTGCTATTGATTTGGTTCCTGTGGTCCGTGACTTTCCGGACGTGTTTCTTGCAGACCTGCCAGACATGCCACCTGACAGGGACATTGATTTTGGTATTAACCTGGTGCCAGGCACTCAGCCTATATCTATTCCACCTTATCGTATGGCACCAGCGGAGCTAAAGGAATTAAAGGAGCAGCTTCAGGAACTCCTAGATAAGGGGTTCATTCGTCCTAGTGTGTCACCTTGGGGTGCACCGGTGTTGTTTGTAAAGAAGAAGGATGGTTATATGCGTATGTGTATTGATTATCGGCAGCTGAACAGAGTTACAGTGAAGAACCGGTATCCCTTGCCTCGTATAGATGACTTGTTTGATCACTTGCAGGGTGCCAGGGTATTTTCTAAGATTGACTTGCGATTCGGCTATCATCAGTTGAAGATTCGGGGGCTAGACATCCCAAAGACTGCTTTCAGGACTAGATATAGTCATTATGAGTTTCTGGTTATGTCTTTTGGGCTGACCAATGCCCCAGCAGCCTTTATGCACTTGATGCACTGTGTATTCCGGCCTTATCTGGATTCTTCGTCATCTTGTTCATTGATGATATCTTGGTGTATTCCTGATCTCGGGAGGATCATGAGCAACATTTGAGAGTTGTGCTTCAGACCTTGAGAGAGAAGAGATTGTATGCAAAATATTTGAAGTGTGAGTTCTGGCTTGATTCAGTAGAATTCTTGGGGCACGTGGTGTCCAGTGAGGGTATTCAGGTAGATCTGAAGAAGGTAGAGGCGGTGCAGAGTTGGCCTAGACCGTCATCAGCTACTGAGATTCGTAGTTTCCTTGGTTTGGCAGGGTACTATCGCCATTTCGGCAAGGGATTTTCATCTATTGCAGAACCTATGACCAGACTAACCCAGAATGGTGCTCAGTTCAGGTGGACTGAGGAGTGTGAGGAGAACTTTCAGAAGCTCAAGTTAGCTTTGACTACAGCTCTGGTATTGATTTTGCCTACGGGTTCAGGTTCTTATACAATTTACTGTAATGCCTCGAGAGTTGGACTTGGAGCGGTTCTGATGTAGGATGGTAGGGTGATTGCCTACGCGTCCAAAAAGTTGAAGGTGCACGAGAAGAATTATCCAGCACACCATCTTGAGCTAGCAGCTATTGTTCACGCCTTGAAGATTTTTGGCGTCATTATTTGTATGGAGTGCATTGTGAGATTTTCACTGATCACCGTAGTTTGCAGCATCTGCTTAAGCAGAAGGATCTGAATTTGCGTCAGAGAAGGTGATTGGAGCTTCTCAAGGATTATGACCTCACTATCTTATATCATCCGGGGAAGGCCAATGTAGTGGCCGATGCCCTGACTCATAGAGCGGAGAGTTTGGGGAGTTTAGCCTACCTTCCATTAGCAGAGCGACCTTTAGCACTTGATGTTCAGGCTTTAGCAGGTCAGTTGGTGAGATTGGATCTATCAGAGCCTCCGCGGGTATTGGCTTGTGTAGCCTCCATGTCTTCTCTTTATGATCAGATTAGAGCACGCCAGTATGATGATCCATATTTTCTTGTTCTTCAGGACAGGGTCCGTCGCGGTGATGCTAGGGACATGGTTATTGGTGATAATGGGGTCATGAGGATGCAGGGCCTGATTTGCGTGCCCAATGTGGATGTTCTTCGAGATTTGATTCAAGTTGAGGCCCATAGTTTGCGGTATTCCATCCATCCGGGTGCCGCGGAGATGTATCATGATCTGAGACAGCATTATTAGTGGAGGCGGATGAAGAGAGATATTGTTGAGTTTGTGGCTCGGTGTCTTAACTGTCAGCAGGTCAAGTATGAGCACCAGAGGCCAGGTGGACTGCTTTAGAGATTTGATATTCCGGAGTGGAAGTGGGAGCGGATCACCATGGACTTCGTAGTTGGACTCCCACAGACTTCGAGGAGGTTTGATGCTATATGGGTTATTGTGGATCGGTTGACCAAGTCTGCGCACTTCATTCCTGTTGGCACTACTTATTCTTCGGAGCGGTTAGTAGAGATTTATATCAGGGAGATTGTCCGATTGCATGGGGTTCCAGTTTCTATCATTTCTGACAGAGGTACTCAGTTCACATCTCAGTTTTGGAGAGCCGTACAGGGAGAGTTGGGTACTCAGGTCGATTGAGCACAACGTTTCATCCTCAGACCGACGGGCAGTCGGAGCGTACTATTCAGATTTTGGAGGATATGTTGCGTGCATGTGTCATTGATTTTGGGGGTTCATAGGACCATTTTCTGCCACTCGCGGAGTTTTCATATAATAATAGTTATCAATCGAGTATCCAAATGGGCTCCGTATGAGGATTTATATGGTAGGAGGTACAGATCTCCGGTTGGTTGGTTTGAGCCGGGAGAGGCTAAGCTATTGGACGCATACTTGGTTCAGGATGCATTGGGTAAGGCGAAGTTGATTCTGGAGCGGCTTCACATGGCGCAGTCTAGGAAGTAGGGTTATGCGGACTAGAAGGTCCGATATGTGTCTTTCATGGTTGAGGAGAAGGTACTGCTGAAGGTGTCACCCATGAAGGGTGTTATGAGATACGGGAAGAGGGGAAAGCTGAGTCCGCGGTTCATTGGGCCATTTGAGGTGCTTCAGAGGGTTGGGGAGGTGGCTTATAGACTTTCCATGCCTCCCAGTTTATCGAATATTCATCCGGTGTTCCATGTTTCGATGCTCCAGAAGTATGTTGGTGACCCGTCTCATGTTTTGGACTTCAGCACGGTTCAGCTCGAGGGTGATATGTCATATGAGGTAGAGACAATGGCTATTTTGGGTCGTCAGGTCAGAAAGCTGAGGTCTAAGGATATAGCTTCAGTGAAGGTTCAGTGGAGAGGAGAGCCGGTGAAGGATTCCACCTGGGAGACCGAGCGGGAGAGGAGGGATAGATATCCTCACTTATTTGAGACTCCAGGTATGTTTCTAGACCCGTTCGGGGAAGAATGTTTGTTTAAGAGGGGGAGGATGTAACGACCCGCCCGGTCGTTTTGTGAGATTAGCCCTGTTTCCCCCATTTCTGCTTTATCATATATTTCTTAGCCTGTTTATTTTGTGTTGAGTCGGATGGTTTGGGTTCGGCGTGGTCGTGGTGATAACAGAGACACTTAGTCTCTTAAAGTAGCCTAATAGTTGAAAAGTCAAACTGAGAGTTGACTTATTGGTAAACGACCACGAAATGCAGATTTTATGGCTTTGATAGCTTCTTTAGGTGATTTGGGACTTAGGAGTGTGTTCGGAATGAAGTTTCGATGTCCGGTGTAGAATTAGGCTTGAATTAGCAAAAGTTAGTTTTTGGTGATTTTCGGTCGATAGTGGAAAATAGGCTATCGGGGTCGGAATGGAATTCCAGAAGTTGGAACAGGTTCGTAATGTCATTTTGGATATGTGTGCAATTTTTCAGGTCAATCGGATGTGTTTTGGTTCGTTTCGGCATCATTGGCGAAATTTAGAAGTTTCAAAGTTCATAA
Organism: Nicotiana knightiana; assembly: GCA_005239525.1. NCBI lineage: Eukaryota > Viridiplantae > Streptophyta > Magnoliopsida > Solanales > Solanaceae > Nicotiana > Nicotiana knightiana. Next base: position 87,308 of record ML438659.1, on the reverse strand, counting down.
GCTTGAATTTGATGTAATTTTGGTGTTTTCGTGTTGTTTTTGGTGTTTCAAAGGCTCGACTAAGTTTCAATGATGCTATGGGGTGTGTTGGTATGTTTGGTTGGGGCCCCGAGGGGCTCGGGATTGATTTCGGATGGTTGGCAGAGGTTTGAACTTGGGAAATTTGCAGCAAATAACTACTAGTGTGGCCGCACCTGTGGATGGGCAGCCACAGGTACGACGCCGCAGGTGCGAAGGTCCATGGCAGGTGCGAAAAGAGGCTAGGCATAAGTAGTCCGCAGGTGCGAAGAATTGGCCGCACCTGCGGAGCCGCAGGTGCGGAAAACATACCGCAGGTGCGAGAAAGGGACTGTTAGTGGGTTTTCGTAGGTGCGCACCTAGGACCGCAGATGTGGTTCCGCAAGTGCGAGGAAAGGTCCGCAAGTGTGGACTAACTGGGCAAAACAGTATGAAAGAGTTCCTCCGCGAAATTTTGGTTATTCTTCCATTGTTGCATGCTGGTGGAGCTTATTTGAGAGCAAATTGAAGAAAGAATTCGAGGGTCTTCAGTGGAGGTAAGTTCCCGAATTATAAAACTCGTTTCTATGCTATTTTGATTCAGATTAGGCTTGTAATTTGAAGAATTAAAGTGGAAAATGTTGGGAAAAATGGGGAGGAAGATTGGAAATTATTTTGGTGATTTGTGTGGGCAATTATGGTCCGATTGTGGAGTTTTTGGTATGTATAGAATTGTGGGTGGATGAGGATTCTAGTGATTTAAATTTTATTGAATTCCAAGACGTCAGCCCGGGGCTCGGATTTGGCTGAATTTCGAGAATTGTGTTAAAATTTATACCTTTCGATTGAGTGCGTGTATTGATGATGTTAATCTGATTTTGGTTAGATTCGGAGCATTTCTGAGCCAATTCGAGGGGCAAGCGCATCGCAGAGTAGCTTTTGGGCTGTTTCAAGGTAAGTAACGATTATAACTCTAAACCTGAGGGTATGACACCCCGTTATTGATATTGTGTTGATAAATGAGGTGACACACACACTAGATGACAAGCGTGGGGGCGTGCACCGATAGGGATTGTGACTTGGTCCGTCCCGTAGCTACTATTATGCTGCGTATTCGGTTTGAAACCTTACGACATCCTGTCTTTTAGAAGTTTATACTTGTTATGGGTTGTGAGCCATGTTTGGGGCCTTGTGCCTATCTGTTTAGACCCTCAGGGGGGTATTTTTTACACTATTCTACCACTATCCTGTTAGTAAATTGGGAACTCAGTCATGTTTCCTACTTGTTGTTATTTACATTGTTATCACACTGCTTTGAAAACTATGAAAAGTATTTGAGGCTGAGTCCCGTGAGTTGAGATAAATTGCCCAAGTGGCTTGTGAGGGTGACTGAGTCAGGCCGAGAGCCGAGCATGTGAGGATAGCTATGAATCGGGCTGCATGCCGCAGCAGTATATATATGTTAGGCCGAGCACCGAGTATGTGAAGATAGTTATGGGACGGGCTGCACGCCGCAGCAATATATATGTTATATATTATATGTGGATCGAGCAGCACGCCGCAATAATAGATTATATATATACGGATCGGGTTGAACGCCGCATCAATATATGTTATATATGGATGGGGCTGCACGCTGCAACAATATACATATTGGATCGGGTTGCACGCTGCAGCAGATATGGCGCTTGGGCTGAAGGAGCCCCTCCAGGAGTCTGTACACCCCCAGTGAGCGCAGTCGACTATAATATGGATCGAGCTGCACGCCACAACAATATATGTTATATATATGGATCGGGCTGCACACCGCAACAGTATAAATATATATGTATGTATAAATGTAGTGGAGCGGGCTGCCCGCCGCAGCAGTTGCGTGTGTTCATGGTACTTACTGAGTTCGAGTGTTAAGTGAGAGCATGAGATACTGATAATGGAGTCATGAGATACTGATAATGGAGTCATGAGTGACTGAGAGGTTTGCCCGAGAGGCTTTATTATGAGTGATACTGTGCCCGAGGGGCTTATATTTTATGAAAATGCTTTTTTTCACTCTTCTTTACACTGAGCCTCTGATCACAAATGTTGGATAAAAGTCTTCCTACGAGATTTTTAAATGGAAATCGAAGTTTTTATGAAATACTCGGAATTGTAGATTTCTGACTTGACTTATTCATTTCCACATTACTCCCTGCACCTCTGTGTGCAGATTTAGGTACTAGACCATCTCGCTAGTTGATTTCCGGACGGGCTTAGAGTTGTTCGAGGATTGAGGTAGCTGCTCAGCGTCCCCAGCTCACCTCATTTCCTTCCCTCAGATTATAGTTTCTTTTGGTCTTCTGTACCTCACAATTTTGTTGTAGCAAGTCACTATGTTGTACATTATTTTTCATTCTTAGATGCTCATAACAGTTGACTCCAGGTTTTGGGGAAGTGTATATTTGTTTCATCCCGTCTGCTATTTTTAAAATCTGCTAAATTTTGATGAAATTGTGGGATATATTGATAATCTGAAATGGTTGGCTAGCCTAGTTCCATGATAGGCGCCATCATGGCCGACTTAGGATTTGGGGTCGTGACAACCTGGCCATATTTCTGAGGATGAAAAACTTGTGCCTAATCATTTCTGAAATATCTTCTAAAAGTTCATCTTAAACTGAGAACCATAGTCCGAAATGCCGGACAACGGAGTCCCATGCAATCAGACAATTTCCTGAATGTACAACTTGGTATAATCTTCTATTGAATCTGTAGGTTTTACTGGCAAGAAGTGAGATGACTTGGTAAGTCGATTTACAATCACTCAATCAAATCATGCTTCAAAATTGAGCGAGATAATCATGTTATAAATTCCAAATTTACCAACTCCACTCAAAATATGTGTTTTCTGTGGTAAAACACTTCGCTTTCTGCTGCTCGACTTTCACTTACTAATAAATCGGACACTTGGCCATAAAGTCTGCAACGTTCTTTTTCATGCCGTTCCACCAATAAATCTCCTTAAGACCATGATACATCTTTGTGGTGCCTGAGTAAATAGAATACCTGAAATTCTGGGCTTCAGACATAATCCTCTCTTCTGAGCTTATATATGTATGGAATACACAGTCTATCTTGGTACCTCAAAGTACCATCATCTCCCCCTTGGAACAAAGGTTAAGCTCTTGTACTTGCAGATCCCTCTTTTTTGTTGTGATCCGAACAACTCTTTCGTATCTTCTGTAAATTTTTGCATTTTATGATAGTGACGACTCATCATTCAACTTACTTCTGAGCAATATTTCTTACTAGGAAAAACTAAATTACCTATATAAGTGGAAGGCCAATGTATTCACAACTATCATACACAATCTTAATTATTTAACTCTGCTTACATTGTCAATCTTGGCGAAATCACATTTCGATAATTCCTAAAGGCTATTCTTTTATTGTTTTCTCTCTTATTGCTAGCTGATTATTTTTTTCCCACTATCACTGTACTTCGAACTTAACTTAAACTCTTTAGGTTCTAACACACGTTTGGTATTTCAAATTTTCATCCACTCACTAGAGTTAACCTGGCTAAGTAAATCAAGTTGTACCTCTACTAGCTCTGCTGAAAGTGCTAATTCACTGTATCTACTGAAACATACTTACTATTCTTTTACTAACCACCTACTAGCGTCATGTGTTTATGTTCTGCTTTGAATAACTAAACTGAAGCATAAGGTTATTTCTAACTTCCCTCACAATCCGACCCTGTTCTATGGTCACATACTTATCTTTTTTTTTTAACTATGTACATGGATCACACTTAGAGAAAGTTCATCTGTCTTAAACAAAATTGGAATATCTAGCCCCAAATTTTCTATACACTTCAAAATCATTTCCGACTATAAACATCTGGAGTAAACACTTAGTCACATAATCTAAGGGGGGACTGTCTTATCTTTTATCTCATAGTAATAACGACTTCTTACAGTAGTTCACTAATGTGGTACTTACTAGTTCTGATTTGAATAAATCTAAACAACTTAAAATCTTTCCTTAAAATTCAATATCTAATGCTCTTGGTTCTCGTTATGTACATCATGTCTTCTTAGTCATATACGTGAGTTGTAGGAGATCACATTTTTGGTAATAACAAACGTTTCTGACTCCTATATATTTTACCCTTAGGCTCTTTTCTGTCCAAAACTATAGTGACCAATGTTAGGGTCTGACATCTGAACTATCATCATCCCACATGCGGCTCGATTTCCAAGAATTAAAAGAAATTGTTCTCTGAGGTAAAACACATATGATTTTCGCACCCCCTCTCTTCTCCCTCTACTTTCAGATCGGTCAGGGTATTCGACATTATTGGGACAATTCGTCTCCTTTTGGGAAAGGGGTAAGGAATTGAAGAGTCGCCACCTAACGAATTAAGGTGCGTTAGGGAACCTGCTAAGGGTCATTTACAAACACAGATTGGATAACCAGAGATAGGTAAGGGCTTGAAATTACTTCATATGGAAGGTGTTAGGCACCCCTCGAAGTCCATAACTGTGGTTCCCGACCAAACAAACTTTGTGAATTTTAAAACAGGTAGCACATAAGAAATAAAAACACATAGGTAAGAAAATAAAGGTTTTTGAGAAGATTTGCAGTCTAAACACACATATGTGCTAAAGATAGGGGGTCCTAGGTTTTTAATCCTATATGATCATATCCATGCAATGCCCGTTAATCACTCCTCAATGAGGGGCTACACATTGCATTAGCGCATAGGTCATCATATCCATGTCTACCCTTTCCCACCCCTTAGTGGTTATTAAGTGAGTTTATTTAACGACCTCTATGCGTGTTGTTACCCGTCCCTTCTTAATGGTCCTGGAGGAGATTAGGACCTCTACCTATAGGCAGTTCTAGACAGACCCCTAAGATTTAAACGGAGAAAATACTAGGCAACAGACAAGAACAAATAGGATTTTAGCAGATAAAGGCGGGAAAGAGCAATTAAGAGGCTAAGATTTACCTCCACAGATAATGCATGTAATAACACGACTCAAAACACAAACAAGGGCAGTATTATTAAACAGGATCCTAAAACATGATGTCTAAGTGAATATCAAAACACATAAGATATGCAGTTTCAATTTTATAAACCCAGAAGCAAGGGACCTAATCAGTTTGCCTACTGATTTTAAGCCTGTTAACCATTAAGCAGTAAACACAAAAGCAACAGTTTTCCAGTTTTATAATGGTTGGTTACCTAAGGCTTGCCTAGGTGTGGGGGGAATGCACAATAGTAACCAGAATTGTTAAAGAAACTATTGGTAAGCTGTCATACCTAAAGCATGCTATTATAAGTGTTGCAAAGACACATGGATTATTACCAGTTTTACTAACACATGATAATAATATGTGAGACTGTTTTATATTTTTTTTTTCATGCATCAGTAGTTTAGCTAGGTGTGACTTAGTGAGATCCTAAAACAGGGTATCTAGTATGAATATTATAAGATGCATAATGATTTTTATTTAAAATTCCTAAAAAAGCATGATTTCTAGATGCACAGAAAGTTACAACATGATTTCAGAATATGCAGTAGCAACAGTTTTCATGTTAATGTTGTTATTTAGCCTAGAAACATGATTTCTAAGTGATGAAACTAATGTCAAATGAGATGCTGAAATAGTAAACCTAGGAACATGATATCTAATGCATGATATGCTTAGAATTTATTGGTCCTAAACATGGATTCTAATGCACACATAGAAATGTAAGCCTAAGGCATGGTTTCTACCCTATTAATATCGACAACATACATGGATACCCTCCCCTTTTCACTATCAGACCCACAATATTCGTTTACAATAATTATTGCAAACCAATGTGAATGAATTACATAAATAGATAAAGAATAATAAGAAGTTACACTATAGGGATCCTGAAAACAGGCACAGATTCTCAGAACCTCAAATGCCCAAATGTTTCATAGCCTTTCCCATATCCGGGTGTGTTAGAGTTCCCTAAGGACCTCAGAGGATCCCGGGCAGTGCTCACACCCAGATTTCACAACCATAATTGAGTAAGTGCAGTGTGGAAATGCCAGCCCCAGTGCATCAGAGTTCAGAGGGATCTCATAGGAATCCCAAGGCAGTCATAAACCAGAGGGGCAGAACTTAAGGACCTAAGAGTAGAGTGAGAGTGCTTGAACTAGTTTTGAAAAGGGCTAACAGGAAAGCAGTTTTTGAAAAAGAGACCCAGTTGAAGTATCTTTATAAAATAGGAGAATTGTATAGTAAAATAGCTTTTGAAAACAGTTGTGCAATTTAAACAAATAGCAGGTCAATCAAACAAGTTCAACAATATTCAGAGAACAAACCTTCACACAGGGATAACTGGGGATTGGGGACAAGTAGAGCAGGTATGGTGAACACATAACAGACAAGGGTCCTTGGCAATTAGTGCAAATAGTAAGATGTAGATTCAGGAGTGCTAATTAAAACAAAGTCACAGAATCAGAAGTGCTCTATGGGATTCATGGGGTTGGGAGATAGTATAGTATGGGATTTAATACTAAACATGATTGAGCATAACATCAAGACAACTTAGGGTAACAGATTAATAAGTGCATACCAGAACTAGGCAACTTGTACACAAGCATCAAAACAAAGTATAGTTTCATTGAGACAGATTATAGGTTTACGAGAACATACTAACCCTAAAGAGGTAAGACATAACTAGCATACTAGATGAAGCAATGATGCAAGGAGGTCAATTACATGTTGAATAGCAAAACAATAGATAGAAGTAGATTAGGAACATGATAAACTGAAACAGTAAATGAAACATATTAGTTTTGGGACTTGAATTAAAAATCAGAACATACCGGTAAAGAGATAATAACCACAAAGTGAAGGGACATGAGATCACAATATTTAGCCTTGGCTTGCAGCCGACTAACTTAGAATAATAGTAAGTGACACAGAAAGAGAGCAGAAATCTTTGAGTGTGAGAGAGAGTTTGAACTAGTGTGTTGAGTGTATTCTTTTTGAGTGAGTGTGTATATATATATATATATATATAGTAGTTTGAAACTAGGTAAAATAAGGTAAGAATCACAATTAGGCAGTAAATTATGGAACTCAGAACCAATTAGAGTAAAATCAGTGCAAGTACTCCCTTGATTAAGGGAGTTAACTTCAAACGGTAGGAACATGTAACAAATAACGAAAGAAATCAATGTGCAACTGAAGCATAACATATAAGGAAACCATTCAAACAGTGCAAGTGCAGAACATGTAATTAGGACTAGGTATATAAGGTTCTAATTAAGGAAATATCATAAGAATCAATTAATAGTGTAGTCAACCATAAAATAAGGCGAGAAAATAACTTAGAGGTCGAAAATTAGTAAAAGATATCATCACATGAAATCAGTAAAAGGTGTTAATCACAGAAAATTAGGGAGTCAGATAGGAACAATACTGATTAAGGGGAGAATTAACACATATTTTCTATGAACATACGGAATAAACACATAATGGGCAAGAAAAAGTAAAATCAGAAACATAGTAAAGTAAGAATCACATAGAATCGGGGATTGAACTAGAGAAGATAGAACTGATTAGAGGAATTAACAAAATAAACATAATATAAGCGGAAGAAGCAAGGATCAGAAACACTACTGAACATAATAGGGTAAAATCACAGAAACTAAGAGTGTTCATGAGAAAGGTTGGCGATATTTCAATAATGATACGTAAATTGATAGAGATCCTCAGGCCATGACATGGTGTCTTCCGGCTATGAGGATGACCCGTTAGACTATGACGCCTTTAGACAGGTTGGCGATATTTCAGCCCATGATATGCAATAATATAATGCTGACAAGACAGAGCTTAGTTTTGCGAATTTATGGGCAAAACTTAGCCCGAAAGAGAAGCGAAGTAGATAATTCTTGAGAGACAGCGCTTAGTCTCAGTGAAAAAGTAAATTGGAAGAGGAGCTTAGCCTCATGCAGGTAGGAAGGCAGCGGTTAGCCTTATGCAAAATGGAAGGCAGAGATTAGCCTTATTCAAGGGAAGGCAGGGGATTAGCCTTATGCAGATGGAAGGCAGAAGATTAGCCTTATGCAAATGAAGGTAGAGATTAGCCTTGTGCAAGATGGAGACAGAGCTTAGTTTATGCAGACAGAAGGAAGATGATTACACTTATGCAAATGGAGGTAGAGCTTAACCTTATGCAAAATGTGGGACAGAGCTTAGTCCCGTGCAAGATAAAGGCAAGGCTTGGCCCTATGCAAAGGAACAAATAGCAAATGCTAGTAGGATTTCTTAGCTGGTAATAGGTTGTGGTATTGCGATTGTTGTAAAAACTATGACTATGGATCATGTTCGTTATTTTGTGCTGATAGTAAACTTTGCATTTGCGACTGTGTTGAAGTTTGTGACTTCGAAACCTATTTGTTCTTTATTCCTACATCCAAAGAAAAATCATGAGTTCTGTAGATAGGGAAGGCTGGTTCGTATCCCCGCTGGCTTTGCTTGCTTCGTTCTATTTGGTCTGATGATCTTGTTTATGTCATCAGGGTAGCGTTTGCTAAACAAAGATATATTTTGAAAATGTGCATGATTTTATAATGACATAGTAACAATATATTTTGAGAAATTTAGATGAACTGACGATCGTGACATGGTTCAAGAAATTGCAACCACTCATGCTACGGAATTTTGAAGGTCCCCATCAAAATTCTGCCCCCAGTTAGATGCTTGATGATGCTGACCGTTGTACATGCTGCGATTCGCTGAACTTACTTCAGAATTTTGAGGGTCCTTCTTAAAATTCTGCCCCAGTCTCCAATTGCGGGGGGAAATGAGATTTTTATTGAATTAGAAAGTTACACATAATATCGCTTGACTACATCTGAATTTATTGGCTTTGGCCAGACTTCTCCGTCCATTTCTGCAAGCATGAGGGGTCCTACTGTGTCAATACTCAGTGAACCATATACAAACCTTTCCAGTTGGGAGAAAATGTCCCTTTGGCTTCATCTTGATGTGGAAAGATCATTTTTTAACACCAGCTGCCCCTGTGTGAATTGTCTTGGCTTGACTCCCTTGTTGAAGGCTTTGGACATTCTATTCTGATAAAGTTGACCGTGACATATTGCATTCATCCTTTTCCCATCTATTAGGGCCAACTGCTCGTACCGACCTTTTATCCATTCTGCGTCGGTGAGATCAGCTTCTTGTATGATTCTTAAGGAAGAGATCTCCACTTCGGCTGAAATAACAGCTTCCGTACCATAAACCGGTAAATAAGGAGTTGCCCTGGTTGATGTGCAAACTGTGGTGCGGTATCTCAGTAAGGCGAATGATAACTTTTCATGCCACTGTTTGTGCTTTTCTATCATCTTTCTCAATATCTTTTTGATGTTCTTGTTGGCAGCTTCCACAGCTCCATTCATCTGTGGTCTATAGGCTGTGGAATTGTTGTGCTTGATTTTGAAAGTCTCGCACATGGCTTTAATTAGATCACTGTTGAGATTGGAGCCGTTGTCGGTGATGATTGACTCTGGAACCCGAACCGACAAATGATACGGTTGCGGACAAAGTCTTCCACGACTTTCTTAGTCACTGCTTTGTAGGATGCTGCTTCGACCCATTTGGTGAAATAATCAATAGCTACTAAGATGAATCTGTGTCAATTTAAGGCGGTAGGCTCTATCGGTCCAATGACGTCCATTCCCCAGGCAGCGAACGGCCAAGGCGAGCTTGTTGCATTGAGCTCGTTTGGGGGTACCTTTATCATATCTGCATGTACCTGACATCGGTAGCATTTCCGAGCATACTGGATGCAGTTCATTTCCATGGTCTTCCAGAAGTAACCGGATCTGAGTATTTTCTTTGCCAAGACAAAACCATTCATATGTGGGCCGCACGTCCCAACATGTATCTCTTCAAGTAGTTTGGAAGCTTCCTTTGCATCGACACATTTTAATAATCCAAAGTCGGGAGTTCTCCTGTATAGGTTTCCTCCATTGAGAAAGAAATTATTGGACAATCTCCGGAGCGTGCATTTGTGAGTGTGATTTGCAAGCTCTGGGTACTCTCCCTTTGACATGTATTCCCTGATGTCGTGGAACCATGGTCTTCCGTCTGCTTCTTCTTCAACACGGACACAGTATGCCGGCTGGTTATGGATCTTCACTGGAATAGGATCAATGAAGTTCTTATCTGGGTGCTGTATCATGGATGATAGAGTGGCCAATGCATCGGCAAAGTCATTCTGAATTCTGGGGACATGCCAAAATTCTGTCTTCATGAACCTCTTTCTCAATTCCTGCACATGGTGCAAATACGGCAGTATCTTGGAATTCTTGGTAGTCCATTCTCCTTGTACTTGGTGTATTAGCAGATCTGAGTCACCAATTACTAACAACTCCTTGATATTCATGTCAATGGCCATATTGAGCCCTAATATGCAAGCTTCATATTCTGCCATATTGTTGGTGCAGGAAAATATGAGTTTGGCAGATACCGGGTAATGTTGACCTGTTTTTAATACCAGGACAACTCCAATGCCAACTCCCTTGAAATTGGCTGCTCCGTCGAAGAACATTCTCCAACTGTCATAGGATTCTGCAATATCTTCTCCTATGAATGATACTTCTTCATCAGGAAAATACGTTTTCAGGGGTTCGTATTCTCCTCCCACAGGATTCTCGGCAAGATGATCTGCCAATGCTTGCCCCTTGACCGCTTTCTGAGTCACATAGACAATGTCGAACTCACTCAACAGGATTTTCCATTTGGCCAGCTTGCCAGTGGGCATGGGATTCTAAAAGATATACTTCAAGGGATCTATCCTTGATATGAGATATGTTGTGTCGGCATAGAAGTAATGCCTCAGCTTCTGGGCTACCCAGGTCAGAGCACAGCAGGTACATTCCAGTAGAGAATACCGTGCCTCATATGGAGTGCACTTCTTACTCAGGTAATAAATAGCATGTTCCTTTCTTCCTGTCTTGCCATGCTACCCCAGAACGCAGCTGAAAGCTTCATCTAATACCACAAGGTAGAGTAGTAAGGGTCTACCTGGCTCTGGTGTGACAAAAAATGGTAGCGTTGACAAGTATTCCTTGATTCTGTCGAAAGCTTTCTGACAATCCTCGGTCCCTTTGGTCACAACATCTTTCTTTAGTATCTTGAAGATTGGTTCACATATAACCGTGGACTAGGCTATGAATCAGTTGATGTAGTTAAGGAGTCCCAAGAAACTCATCACATCTTTCTTGTTCTTTGGCGGTGGTAACTCTTGGATGTATTTGACCTTTGATGGGTCCAATTCTGTCCCTCGGCGGGTGACGATGAACCCAAGCAATTTCCCAGCAGGAACCCCAAACGCACACTTCGTGAGATTTAATTTCAAGTTGTACTTTCACACCTTGTCGAAGAACGTTCTCAAATCTGATGTATGGTTGATGGCTCTTCTGGACTTGATGATGATGTCATCCATATACACCTCGATTTCTTTGTGTATCATGTCATGGAAGATAGTGAATATAGCTCTCATATAGGTGGCTCCAACATTCTTTAGGCCGAATGGCATCATCTTATAACAGTAAACTCCCTACGACGCAATGAAAGCCGTTTTCTCAGCGTCTTCCTCGTCCATCCAAATCTGATGGTAACCAGCAAAACAATCCACGAACGACTGAAGCTCATGGTTGGCGCAATTGTCAATCATGATGTGTATGTTCAGGAGAGGAAATCATCTTTTGGACTAGCCCGATTGAGATCCCGGTAGTCGACTCAAACCCTGACATTTCCATCTTTCTTGGGCACTAGCACAATATTGGCTAACCATGTCGGATATTCAACTAACCTGAGAACCTTGGCGTTGATTTGCTTGGTAACTTCTTTTTTGATTTTCAGACTCATATCAGGCTTGAACTTTCTGAGCTTTTGCTTTACTAGCGGGCACATTGGATTGGTCGGCAGCTTGTGAGCCACAATGGACGTACTTAGACCAGTCATGTCATCGTACGACCATGCAAACATGTCTTCATATTCTTTCAAGAATTGTGTGTATTCCACTTTCTCTGATGGTGATAAATGAATGCTGATGCGAGTTTCTTTGATAGTTTCTGAATCTCCAAGGTTGATTATCTCGATTTCGTCCAGATTGGACTTAGGCTTGTTTTCAAAATCCTCAACTTCTCTGATAATTTCATCGGGTATGGCATCTTCTTCTTCTGAATCACTGTCCTTTGGTTGTGTTGTCTCATTGCATGTCACAGTCATTGGTTCATCAAGACAGGAAATTGTGATGTTGTATAGATAAAATAATGAGAGAAACAATAACAAATAAATACAGATTCGTTGAAACGTAAAGGTGATTTTCGAATGTTTTGGAACATTGGAGATTTTATTGGAAAATGCGAAAATGGAAAAGGTGAAAAGGAAATCATTAGAAAAAATGAAATAAATAATGCTTGTTCAGCCTTGCTACCCAGGACTCGTCGGGCCCTGGATGGTCCGACAGTCCAATTCTTGAGGAATGGTCCCTTACTCACAGCTTGGATGGTAGGGCCTTCCTCCTCCTCCTCAACAATAACACAACAGTCCATGTCACCATCTTCCAGGAATAGATTTTTCAAGGCCGCCAATGCTTCTTCTTCCTCTGACCCCCATATTACGTCGGCCTGCTGGAAGGTTTGCTCCAGATGGGGTATCGGCTTTTCCAATGGATAGTAAGGGCCGCACCATGGTGGCGAGCAGTTATCATACTCTTGCCATGTGTATTTTTATCCCAGCCCAAAAGTAGTGTCATGGTGCTTCAACTGTATTGGTTTGGAAATCCACTGAAGATTCTTACTGAGTCCTCTGCCAGGCTCGTATCCACTCCAGTTCAGTATGCTCTCGATCTTACTGTCCTACCATTTGTCTTTCTCTACTGCATTGATCCGTTCAATGTGGTGGTAGGTTTCTCCACCCAGACTTCTTCTACCTTCAATCACCGGGATAGTATGACGACTATAGATAGGATTACTTCTGTCTCCATGGATGATCACCTCTTGGTTGTTCCATTCAAATTTTACTGATTGATGCAATGTTGATGCCACAGCCGTAGCGACATGTATTCACAGACGTCCCAACAACAAATTGTAGGGTGCCGATATGTCTATCACCTGAAATTCAACCTCAAACCATGTAGGTCCCATCTACAGGCAAAAACTGATTCATCAATGGTAGACCTCTGAGAACCGTCTAAAGCCTTTACATCCATAGATCCTTCTTTGATATCGTATAACCCCTTGCCCAATTTCTTGAGTGTTGTCAACGGACAAATGTTGAAGCTGGATCCCCCGTCGATCAGAATCCTGGTGATGAAGTAGTCCTCACATTACAAAGTGATGTGCAGTGCTTTGTTATGACTTAGCCCTTCAGGCGGCAACTCGTCCTCGTGGAAATTTATCTTGTGACTCTCCAGTACTTGACCTACCATATTGGCCATTTCTCCACTAGTTATGTTATTTGGAATATATGCTTCATTCAGCACTTTCATCAAAGCATTCCTATGTGTCTATGAATTCTGCAATAATGACAGAATGGATATCTGGGCTGGAGTTTTGTTCAAGTGATCGATGACTGAGTATTCTCTGGCCTGCACATTCCTCCAAAGATCATCTGGTCCTGTATCAATGACGGGTGGCCTGTTGGAGGCATTCTTGCTATACTCTGCCAAGTGTTCAGGTGTATAGACCCTGCCGGTCCTTGTCATACCCTGTGCAGCACCAGCTTCTTCTATCTTGACTTTACCTTTCCTTCTTGCTTCAGCTGTGTAATCCCAAGGTACAGCCTTGTCGTTGAAAGGTGGTGTGGTTTACACTGTCACTGTGATTGGTGCAGCTACTTTCACTTCGAATGGAATGGGTGCCTTAGCAGGAGGCATAACTTCAACCTCGAACGGCAAATGTGTGTTTGCAGGTGGTGCCATTTCACACTTGAATGGGAGTGATGCAACTACCTCGACGTCTCCGGATGGCTGAATCTGGACTATAATGGGATTAAGGGTGACTGCTGGCTTCTTTGGGTGATCACCTTCTATAATTAACCCGATCAACCCATCTGGGTCCCAATCTTCTTCTATCTCTATCATGTTGACCCCTATGGTCTGGAAGCAGATTGTCGCGAACATTGGGAGAAGCTTCCTCTGCTTAGATGACCTTGTTATCAATCATAGACTGGATCTTATCTTTCAATGAGAGACATTCATCAATTGTATGCCCCTTCATATCAGAATGTTATGCACAGGTCTTGTTTGGATTGACCCATTGGGATGGATTTTCAGGGGTTATAGCAGAGATAGGAGTGACATAACCAGCAACTTCTAATCTTTCATAAAGCTGGTCGATAGGTTCAAAAATTGCAGTGTATTGTTTAGGAGGTCTGTGATCAAAGTTGGGTCGAGGTCTCAGGAAAGTTTGGCGAGCAGGGGGTGATTGGAAGTGAGATGGCTGAGAGTTATAGGTATGTAAGCAGGAGCTGGTTGGGAATATCTGGGGGAAGTAGGCTGATATGTAGACGGTGGAGATGGCTGATATGTTGGTGGAGGTGCTGACTGATAGGTGGGCGAGGGTGCTTGATAGGTGAGTGGGAAAGTTCGGTATACCAACGGGGATTTGGGTCCCTGTGCAACCATTACCGTTACTACATCTTTCTTCTTGGATATACCACCAGACTGCAAGGCTTTGTTGGTGGCCTGTGGTGCCTCAAAGTTAGTGACCATTCCACTCTTGATACCTTCTTCAATTATCTCACCCAGCTTGATGATGTCAGAGAATTTGTTGTTTTCAATCACCATTAGCCTCTCATAATACTGTGGGTCCTGTGCCTAGATGAAGAATTTGTTCATTTGTTCTTCATCTAGGGCAGGCCTGGCCTTGGCTTCTTTAGATCTCCAGCGAGTGGCATACTCGCGAAAAGTTTCAATGGGTCTCTTTTTAAGGTTCTAGATTTAGAACACGTCTGGTGCATTCTCCGTAGTGAACCTAAACTGGTCCATGAAGTCTCATGCCATACTTACCTAGTCGGACCACTTCTTAGGGTTTTGGCTGATGTACCAAGATAAAGCATCTCCTATGAGGCTCCTCATGAACAATTTCATGCGAATATTCTCGTCTCTTCCTACTCCAACCAATTTATCACAATAGGTCCTCAAATGGACCCTGGGATCACCTGTACCATCGAACATTTCGAACTTAGGAGGTTTGTAACCCTCCGGTAGTTCAACATCGGGCTGTATGCATAGATCTTTGTAGTTCAACCCTTCGACTCCCTTACTCCCTTCAACGCCCTGAAATGGACTAGTCAGCTTCTTAAGTTCCTCGGCCAAATTCTTAATGAGCATATCCTTCTCACAAGATTCAGGTGTGTAAGCCACGTGTTGGGTGGAGTGAGGTAGAGTCTCCACGTGTACGGGGTTGTTCTGATGACCTGGTCTTTGAGCATAGAGGTGGTCACTTGTGGAGTTTTGTGGTTCAATGATGATCAGTGGGGTGTTTCTCGGAGTGTGGCAAGTGTTGTGCTGGTGCTGTGGTGGGATAATTTGATTTTTCGGTGGAGTTTTATGATGATGAGTTGTGGGATGATTTTGTTTGTTTGGGGTGTTCTGAGGAGGTATGGGATTTTGAGTGACATCTGGGACATTGAGTGAGAAGGATAAATTTTCCAAATTCTGGACATGCTCAAGATCCCCTTGGAGTTTCAACAACCCTTTCTCGAGTTGTGACATAGCCTCATTCTGAACTTGAGTGCCTTGATTGCCTTGATTTTTAGTGGCTTCTGTTTGTTCCACTGGTGTTGTGTTTTCTTGTCTGATGTTGCTTGAATCTTCCATTTTTCCTTTGCCTTTGCTTTTTCCCTTAGGTGGGCTAGAAAGAGGAGGAGGCGGAGGGCCCCTAGATCTTGTGTGATATGATGATGATGCCAGAATCCACGAACCAACCTTTGGGGAGGGGAAATAATCAAAAGAAAGAAACAAAAACAAAAATAAAAGGTAGCCAAGTCAGTGAGGATCATGAGAAAAATATTGCAGTATTTAAACACATAGTGCAGGAATAAAATCGTGTCCTAACTTGGGAGCCTCATTGTGCCCGAGGTAGGCCTAGCGACAAGTTGATTTGGAGAACTTAGATGCCAAAAAGCCTCATTTCATCAATGTAAAATAGACGAATCCAAAACACACTAAAATAATAATCAAGAATAAAGTCACTAATGGCACTTGGCCTTATTACATTTGAAAAACGAAATGAAAAGGAAACCTAGACTACTTGGTCCTAGAAGGACCTTCCCTAGGCTCGATCTTCTTGGCTCTGTCAATCAGGTTCCCCAGGTCGTGCATGCCCAACAACAGGTATACCTTTGCTAGATGCCTCATTCGTTTCCCTCAGAATCGTCAACCTGTAAATCATTACTTGCATCGTGAGATGCAGGCCCCGGAAATAAAAGGGACGTCAGTACATTTGAATTGCACTGGTATGTAAAGAAACTGAAAGAAAGATTTATAAACACTGAAACTGAAACTAAGTTGATAACTGAGAATTGATAATTGATAACTGAAATGATAACTATTTAAATTGAAGCTGAAATGATAACTGATAACTGAACTGATAACTGGTAATTGAACTGAACAAAGGAAGTAAGGATATGAATACTCCCTCTTCCGAATGATGAACAACCTATTTATCTGAATAAGCTACGGTCTCGGGTGCAACATATATGTTCACAAGCTACGGCCTCAGGCCCAAGTATAGGTATACATAACTACGGCCTCATGCCCAAAACGCATAAAGAATAAACTACGGCCTCAGGCCTAAACACTCATAAAACATATAAACTACGGACTCAGGCCCAAATACAGGTGTTCAATATTCAGGAACTGAGAATCATACTGAAATACATGATGCTGAAATATTGAATCATACTGAGTTACATGATACTTGAATGCTGAATAGAGCTAGACTGAGACATGTACTCATGAGCTGATTATGAAGAGTGAAACTTCAACTGCTTATGACATGCTGAGTAATATAAACTCAGACTCATGGGAATCAACCCAAGTCTATATTGACTACGGACTGATTTCACAACGTTCAGAATGAAAGTCATGAAGGAGTTGCGAAGCTAGAGAATAGAAGTTCTGCAACTATTCAAGGAACTGGGCTTAACTATATTTTAGAGGCAATTGGTAACGTGGTAAAAAAAAACATAGTGTAGGGAGAATCATTAACATTCCCAAACATAGAGAGTTAGCCTCACATACCTTAACTTCCTGCTCTTGAGCGTAATACAACATTCGCCAACCCTTTCAACTAATTCGTTTTAGATCTTACAAGATCTAAGCAGTTTTAACATCAAGGACATATCCCAACTATTTAAATAATGTGCTCTTCCGGGCCATATTTCTGAGGATGAAAAACTTGTGCCTAATAATTTCTGAAAGATCTTCTAAAAGTTCATCTTAAACTGAGCACCATAGTCCGAAATGACGGACAACGGAGTCCCATACAATCAGACGATTTCCTGAATGTACAACTTGGTATAATCTTCTACTGAATGTATTTTTTACTGGAAAGAAGTGAGCTGACTTGGTAAGTCGATTTACAATCACTCAATCAAATCATGCTTCCAAATTGAGCGAGATAATCATATTATAAATTCCAAATTTACCATCTCCACTCAAAATATGTGTATTCTATGGTAAAACACTTTGCTTTCTGCTACTCGACTTTCACTTACTAATAAATCGGACACTTGGCCATAAAGTCTGCAACGTTCTTTTTCATGTCGTTCCACCAATAAATCTCCTTAATACCATGATACATCTTTGTGGTGCCTGAGTAAATAGAATACTTGAAATTCTGGGCTTTAGACATAATCCGCTCTTCTGAGCCTATCTATGTATGGAATACACAGTCTATCTTGGTACCTCAAAGTACCATCATCTCCCCCTTGGAACAAAGGTTAAGGTCTTGTACTTTCGGATCCCTCTCTTTTGTTGGGATCCGAACAACTCTTCCTTATCTTATGTAAATTTTTGCATTTTATGATAGTGACGACTCATCATTCAACTTACTTTTGAGCAATCTTTCTTACTATGAAAAACTATATTACTTATATAAGTGGAAGGCCAATGTATTCACAACTATCATGCACAATCTTAATTATTTAACTCTGCTTACACTGTCAATCTTGGAGAAATCACATTTTGATAATTCCTGAAGGCTATTCTTTTATAGTTTTCTCTCTTATTGCTAGCTGATTGTTTTGTTCCACTATCACTGTACTTAGAACTTAACTAAAACTCTTTGGGTTCTAACGCACTCTTGGTATTTCAAATTTTCATCCACTCACTAGAGTTAACCTGGCCAAGTAAATCAAATTGTACCTCTACTAGCTCTGCTGAAAGTGCTAATTCACTGTATCTGCTCAAACATACTTACAATTCTTTTACTAACCACCTGCTAGTGTCATGTGTTTATGTTCTGCTTTGAATAACTAAAGTGAAGCATAAGGTTATTTCTAACTTCCCTCACAATCCGACCCTATTCTACGGTCGCATACTTATCTTTTTTTTGAACAATGTACATGGATCACACTTAGAGAAAGTTCATCTGTCTTAAAAAAAATTGGAATATCTAACCCCAAATTTTCTATACACTTCAAAATCATTTCCGACTATAAACATCTGGAATAAACACTTAGTCACATAATCTAAGGGGGGGGACTGTCTTATCTTTTATATCACAGTAATAGTAGCTTCTTACAGTAGTTCACTAATGTGGTACTTACTAGTTCTGATTTGAATAAATCTAAACAACTTAAAATCTTTCCTTAAAATTCAATATCGGCTGCTCTTGGTTCTCATTTTGTACATCATGTCTTGTTAGTCATAACGTGAGTTGTACGAGATCACATCTTTGGTAATAACAAACGTTTCTGACTCCTAGGTATTTTACCCTTAGGCTCTTTTATGTCCAAAACTATAGTGACCAATGTTAGGGTCTGACATCTGAACTATCATCATCCCACATGCGGCTTCATTTCCAAGAATTAAAAGAAATTGTTATCTGAGGTAAAACACATACGATTGTCGCGCCCCCTCTCTTCTCCCTCTTCTTTCGGATCGGTCAGGGTATTCAACATTATTGGGACAACTCGTCTCCTTTTGGGAAAGAGGTAAGGAATTGAACAGACGCCACCTAACCAATTAAGGTGCATTAGGGAACCTACTAAGGGTCATTTACAAACACAGATTGGATAACCAGAGATAGGGTAAGGGCTTGAAATTAATTCATGGGGAAGGTGTTAGGCAACCCTCGAAGTTCACAACTGTGGTTCCCAGCCAAACAAACTTTGTGAATTTTAAAACAGGTAGCATATAAGCAATAAAAGCACATAGGTAATTTTTGAGAAGATTCGTAGTCTAAGAACACATATGTGCTAAAGATAGCGGGTCCTAGGTTCTTTATCCTATAGGATCATATCCATGAAATGCCCGGTAATCACTCCGCAATGAGGGGCTACACGTTTCATTAGCGCACAAGTCATCATATCCATGTCTACCTTTTCCCACCCCTTAGTGGTTATTAAGCGAGTTTATTTACGACCTCTATTCGTGTTGTTACCCGTCCCTTCTTAATGGTCCTGGAGGAGATTAGGACCTCTACCTATAGGCAGTTCTAGACAGACCCCTAAGGTTTAAGGAGAAAATACTAGGTGACAGACAAGAACAAATAGGACTTTAGCAGATAAAGGCAGGAAAGATCAATAAGAGGCTCAGATTTACCTCCACAGATAATGCATGTAATCAACACGACTCAAAACACAAACAAGGGCAGTATTATTAAACAGGATCCTAAAACATGATGTCTAAGTGAATATCGAAACACAGAAGATATGCAGTTTAAATTTTATAAACCCAGAAGCAGGGGCCCTAATCAGTTTGCCTACTGATTTTAAGCATGTTAACCATTATGCAGTAAACACAAAAGCAACAGTTTTCCAGTTTTATAAAGGTTGGTTACCTAAGGCTTGCCTAGACGTGGGGGGAATGTACAATAGTGACCAGAATTGTTAAAGAAACTGTTGGGAAGTTGTTATACCTAAAGCATGATGTTTTAAGTTTTGCAAAGACACAGGGATTATTACCAGTTTTACTAACACAGGATAATCATATGTGAGACTGTCTTATGTTTCTCTTTTCATGCATAAATAGTTTAGCTAGGTGTAACTTAGTGGGATCCTAAAACAAGGTATCTAGTATGAACATTATAAGATGCAGAATGATTTATATGCAAAATTCCTAAAAAAACATGATTTCTAGATGCACAAAAAGTTACAACATGATTTCAGAATATGCAGTAGTAACAATTTTCATGTTAATATTGTTATGTAGCCTAGAAGCAGGATTTCTAAGTGATGAAACTAATGTCAAATGAGATGTTGAAACAGTAAACATAAGAACATGATATCTAATGCATGGCATGCTTAGAATGTATTGGTCCTAAACATGGATTCTAATGCGCACATAAAAATGTAAGCCTAAGGCATGGTTTCTACTCCATTGATATCGACAATAGACATGGCTACCCTCCCCTTTTCACTATCAATCCCCCAATATTTGTTTACAACAATTATTACAAACCAATGTGAACGAATTACATAAATAGATAAAGAAAAATAAGAAGTTACACTATAGGGATCTTGAAAATAGGCCCAGATACTTAGAACCTCAAATGCCCAAATGTTTCATAGCCTTTCTCATATTCGGGTATGTCAGAGTTCCCTAAGGACCTCAAGGGATCCCGGGCAGTGCTCACACCCATATTTCACAACCATAATTGAGTAAGTGCAGTGTGGAAGTGCCAACCCTAGTGTATCAGAGTTCAGAGGGATCTCACAGGAATCCCAAGGCAGTTATACACCGGAGGGGTAGAACATAAGGACCTAAGAGTAGAGTGAGAGTGCTTGAAATAGTTTTGAAAAGGTTTAACAGGAAAGAAGTATTTGAATAAGAGACCCAGTTGAAGTAGTTTTATAAAATAGGAGAATTATTTAGTAAAACAGCTTTTGAAAACAGTTGTGTAATTTAAACAAACAGCAGTTCAGTCAAACAAGTTCAACAATACTCAGCGAACAAACCTTCACACGGGGATAGCTGGGGATTGGCGACAAGTAAAGCAAGTATGGTGAACACGGGGGGGCTGGGGATTAGTGCAAATAGTAAGACATAGATTCAGGAATGCTAATTAAAACAGTCACAGAATCAGAAGTGCTATAGGGGATTCATGGGGTTGGGAGATAGTATAGTATAGGATTTCACACTAAACATGATTGAGTATAGCATCAAGACAACTTACGGTAACAGATCAATAAGTGCATACCAGAACTAGGCAACTAGTACACAAGCATCAAAACAGAGTAGAGTTACATTGAGACAGATTACAGGTTTACCAGAACATGCTAACCCTAAAGAGGTAAGACATAACTAGCATACTAGATGAAGCAATGATGCAAGGAGGTCAATTACATGTTGAACAACAAAACAATAGATAGAAACATATTAGGAACACAGCAGTAAAAGAAACATATTGGTTTTGGGACTTGAATTGAAAATCAAAACATACCAGTAAAGAGACAATAACCACAAAGTGAAGGGACAGGAGAGCACAATAGTTAGCCTTGGCTTGCAGTTGTCTAACTTAGAATAATAGTAAGTGACACAGAAAGAAAGCAGAAAGCTTTGAGTGTGAGAGATAGAGTTTGAACTAGTGTGTTTGTGTGTGTTGAGTTTATTATTTTTTAGTGAGTGTGTGTGTGTATATATATATATAGTAGTTTGAAACTAGGTAGAATAAGGTAAGAATCACAATTAGGCAGCAAATTATGGAACTCAGAACCAATTAAAGTAAAATCAGTGCAAGTACTCATTCATTAAGGGAGTTAACTTCAAACGGTAAGAACATGTAACAAATAATGAAAGAAATCAATATGTAACTGGAGCATAACATATAAGGAAACAATTCAAATAGTGCAAGTACAGAACATGTAATTAGGACTAGGTATATAAGTTTCTAATTAAGGAAATATCATAAGAATTAATTAACAGTAGTCAACCATAAAATAAGGCGAGAAAATAACTTAGATGTCGAAAATCAGTAAAAGATATCATCACAAGAAATCAGTAAAAGGTGTTAATCACAGAAAATTAGGGATTTAAATAGGAGCACTACCGATTAAGGGGAGAACTAACACAGAATTTCTATGAACAAACGGAATAAACACATAATAGGAAAGAAGAAATAATCAGAAACATAGTAAAGTAAGAATCACATAGAATCAGGGATTCAACTAGAGAAGATATAACTGATTAGAGGAATTAACAAAATAAACATAATATAAGCGGAAGAAGCAAGAATCAGAAACCCTACTCAACATAATAGGGTAAAATCACAGAAACTCAGAGTGTTCATGAGAAACAAGCACACGAACATATTACCAAAGACGGACTCAGAATTATAACAAGTGTTAAAACTAAGGTTTTATGATAACAAGTTATGACTAAAAAGAAATTTTAACAAAAGGTCATTTTAAACATCAGAGAACAACATTAAAAGACCAGAAATATATTTTGAAGAAAAGTTCCGGAAACCCAAATGGAAAAATAAAGCGACGCTTTGAGAAATCGAAAGGTTTTTCATGAAACAAACTAAAATAGCTCAGAAAAGACCCCAAATCTATTATAGATCTAAGAGGTACAATACAAGAGGTTAGGGTTTTCTAGAAAATAACCTAGAAATAGAGAGACCGGCTTAGAAACCCATAGGTTTAGCCGGAAAAAGCAAAGATCTTACTCGATCAAGCCATGGTGGCCTGAGAATGGTGAGCACAGGCCCAGGGGTGAGTGGAATGGTCATTGGTCCCTTGAGGACCTCAATGAAGGCAGGAATCCCGGCATAGGAGAGCCAAGGGACCTCAATGAAGGAAGGAATCCCGTCATAGGAGAGCCATTAAGACTGGAGGATGGTGGTAAGCCCCCATAGTCGACGGCATGAGAGCACCGGCGAAGGGGAATTAGGGTTAGGGCAGAGAGCTTTTGATAGAAGAAGAAGGAGATTACGGCGGAGTGTGAGAGGAGAGATGAGAGAATGAGGGTTTTGGGGAAGGGGTAGACTATTAGTTTAATTATGGAAAGGGGGATCTGGTCCGTTGATCAAAAATTGATCAACGGTCCAGATTAAACAAGACATTGGGTCAGTTGATTAATGGATTTGGGCTTGGGGTATTTGGGCTTGATTTAATCAGGTTTGGGCTGGTTTTATAGGGAGTGATTAATCTATTTAGGCTAAAATT
The DNA here is from genome assembly GCA_005239525.1 of Nicotiana knightiana. Lineage (NCBI taxonomy): Eukaryota > Viridiplantae > Streptophyta > Magnoliopsida > Solanales > Solanaceae > Nicotiana > Nicotiana knightiana. The sequence continues at coordinate 63,923 of ML438659.1, read as the reverse complement.
GAAATAGGCATGGGCTATTTGTTAAATACCCAGATAGTTTAATTAAAATAGTTTTATAAGGTAATTACTATTTATAAAAATGAATCATATGCATGGAAATAACTTAAAAATGGTTATTTGATATTTAAAAATATATAAGGCTAATTTCTGGTAAGAATAGTATAAAATTACATGCTTAGGCTATAATTGCAAAGTTATTGCAATTATAGCCAAAAGATGCCAGTTTGGCTAATTATGAAATAATTTGATCTTATTAGGACCATAAACAATGAATTAAATCAAGAAATGCATTTGAAATCATTTGTGACGCGATCTTGTAATTATTTATTGGAAATAAAATGCTAGATAAATTAGATAAAATATAGGAAACTTATGGAAAAATACCAATCGTTGTTAATGCATGATTTTGAAGGTACATATGCAATTTTAAAAATATTTTGAGAAAAATTGGGTATCAACAACGATTACCATACACATATTTATTCTTCATAGTATACCATCATCTGATAAATCACTTACTACACCATCCGGTGATTCTTGGTATTAATCTAGACCTAAAATATGCGAAGATTTCGCTATTAACATTGTTACTTACATTTTCTTTTAGCACCCATAGGCATCACTGTATACTCAAAAGTCTTCAAAAATTTTGATACACTGAAATTTGGAGATATGGTAACTGAATAACAAATAACTGGCTTACTAAATAATCATAAACCTGCTAACTGAAAGACTGTATAACTGGTAACTGAGTTAAGTTGATAACCATAAAACATAATGACTGCTTTGGAACTTTCTGATAAGGTTATGCTCTAATCTGTACTACTATCAATTGCATCCCACTTTCAACATACCCTCAAATCTAATTTGTTACAAACCTGCACTCTATAAATATACTCCAATAAACAATCGTCCTCTCTAGAACCTTAGGTTTCTCCTACGCGTCGTTTGGGCATCCAATACGTTTGGAATTCTATAGGAAGAGAAGGTTAATTGTTTCTCTTAGCTTCATAGCACGATCTAGAGTAGAAAGAAGTGAGACAATCTTGGATGTCTTGGTAGTTAACCATTTATATGAGTGGTCGGCACACACATATAAAGGAAACTCCACTGGACACGGATTCATAGACTCCCTAGAAATCTTGAACCTAGTGCTCTGATACCAATCTTTGTCACGCCCCGAACCTGCGCCTGGACGTAACACGACACTCGGTGCCTGACTACATGTGACCGAGCGAACCAACTGGCTGCCTGAATCAACATGTAATATCATAACATACTGAATGCAGAAGATAAACTAACACATGCTGATATACCAAAAATTCTGGATGATATAAATTAAAGTGCGGAAATACTAATACAATTCTGAAACATATTTGTAGCCAACATAGCTTAATATGAAAAACCTGCGACTCTGTCTAACTATTACTCTAGTCTATGAAGCCTCTAATGAAGTACTGAAAACACTGATTGTCTAAAAATACTGAAGATTGTAAGGTAATGATAATGCCCCGAAAGAACTGGGGATCACCAAATAGCTGGTACGAGAATCCTAGCGCTCTGAATCGTCAACCTGTAAATCATTACCTGCATCGTGAGATGCAGACCCCGGGCAAAAAGGGACGTCATTACATTTGAATTGCACTGGTATGTAAAGCAACTGAAAGAAAGAATTATAAATGCTGAAACTGAAACTAAGTTGATAACTGAGAATTGATAATTGATAACTATAATTATTTAAACTGAAACTGAAATGATAACTGATAACTGGTAATTGAACTGAACAAAGGAAGTAAGGATATGAATACTCCCTCTTTTGAATGATGAACAACCTGTTTATCTGAATAAGCTACGGCCTCGGGCCCAACATATATGTGCACAAGCTACGGCCTCATGCCCAAGTATATGTATACATAACTACGGCCTCAAGCCCAAAATGCATAAAGCATAAACTACGGCCTCAGGCCCAAACATGCATAAAGCATATAAACTACGGCCTCAGGCCCAAATAAATGTGTTCAACATCAGGAACTGAGAATCACACTGAAATACATGATGCTGAAATACCGAACAATACTTAGTTACATGATACTTGAATGCTGAATAGAGCTAGACTGAGACATGTATTCATGAACTGATTATGAAGATTGAAACTTCAACTGTTTATTACACGCTGAGTAATCTAGACTGAGACTCAAGGGCATCAACCCAAGTCTATATTGATTACACACTGATTTCACAACGTTTAGAATGAAAGTCATGAATGAGTTGCGAAGCTAGAGAATAGAAGTTCTGCAACTATTCAAGGAACTGGGCTCAACTATATTTCTTAGGTAATTGGTAACGTGGTAAAAGAAACATAGTGTAGGGAGAATCATTAATATTCCCAAACATAGAGAGTTAGCCTCACATACCTTAACTTCCTGCTCTTGAGCGTAATACAACATTCGCCAACCCTTTCAACTTTAATCTATATCAATACAAGTCAAAGGGATTCCAAATTAGCCACAATAGTCATGTTTTGGTCACTTAGGCATATTATCAAACACTTGGTGGCATAAACTTCATAGCCCTTATTAATGGTGTTTCTACACCCAATAACCCATTCTCTTGCTCCTAGATAAATTCTCAAGTCTCAAATGGTTATAATCAACATTATTCTTCATCACTCATAAGGTAAACAACACCATTAACTAATAATCCATAATCAACACACCAAACCTGTAACCGCTCATGCTTTTCTATCAAAACCATCAACTCATATCTCATGAAGTAAGGTCTATAACTATTAAACCAATGTTAGAATCAATTAGAGGATGAAGACATTACCTCTTTGAAGTTCAATCCCCTTGAATTCGAGTTCTAGGTTCCTTCTCTCAACAATGATAAACCGACGGAATATCTAATGATATGGAGGGTTTACCCATGCTAATAAGATGTTGGGAAATTAAAATTAACTTAGAATCACCATTAGAACCTACCTTGGATGGTGGAGGAACCCTTAAGGAGTTAGGTTTTTGTGAGTTTCCCTTTCTAGAGAAAGTTTTTATGTTTTGGGGTTGTGGGGGACGAAATAGGGCTAAACATGACTCCCATGTCCGCCCCCGCATCCCTGTAGGCCTGACCACGGTCCCGACCGCGGTAAATAGCTGGAACACTGCCTCATGACCGCGGTGGTTGTGCACTCTTCTGTAAAACGCACATAGCATTTTTCACAGAGCTGAGTTTGGGCTCCACAATATATCATTAGAAAGCTATTTCAAAGGCCTACAACCTTAAGTTTTGAGTTTTCCCAAATTCCTTACACATTTCACCAAAACCTGATGGAAGACGGACCTTCTGCAAACTTAGTTGATTTGTCGAATCTTATGCACCTCACTTTCCATCTTGATTTTGAAACAACTATTTTCACCCATACTCATCCCGATAGGACTTCATATGTCCAAAATATCAAATTAATACCCATTTAAAATATTCACAGCTAATCCGAATGTACAGGATGTTACAAGGAATTTTCAGCCAAGTCTTAGAAGCAAGTCTAATATCGAAATAATGAACCAAGAAGTAAAATATGATGAAGAAGCAGAATATGATGAAGAACATCATTTGAGGACATAAGTAAAGAGCTAAAACATTTTGAAGAGAAGACAAAACCTATTTGAATGAAAATAAACAATCAACTTAGGAGATCAAGACAATGCAGGGAGACTAAGATAAGTGTGCATCTGGAATCGCAAGTCAAGGAAGAAATAATCAAAACACTGTTTGAGTACAAATTTGTCTTTGCAAGGTCATATAACGATATGCCAGGCTTAAGTACTGATTTTGTAGTTCATAAATTGCCAATTGATCATGCATTCCCTCCTGTCAAGAAAAAGTTAAGAAAGTTCAAGATTAACATGAGTGTGAAGATCAAAGAAGAAATCAGAAAGCAACTTGAAGCAAAGGTCATTCGGGTCACTCAATATCCAACTTGGTTAGATAATGTTGTGACATTACCAAAGAAGGATGGGAAGACCAGGGGATGTTTTGATTATCGTGATCATAAAAAGACAAGCCCAAAGGATGATTTTACATTGCCGAACATCCACATTCCAATTGATAATTATGCCAAGCATGAGAGCGGGTCTTTTGAGGATTTCTACGCGGGATATCACCATATCCCGATGGATGAGGAAGACGTAGAAAAGAGAGGGAGAATAAGGGTAAATGATGTGATCGGGTAATGTCGAAAAGACATAAAAGGTGGATGGGAAACATATTGCTACCGGGTAATGCCCTATGGTTTGAAGAATGTTGGGGAAACTTACATGAGAGCGATGAATACCATATTTCATGACATGATACACAGGGAGATTGAGGGTAGATGATGTGATCATAAAGTCAAGAAGCAGTTTGACCATGTCAAGGATTTGAGGAAGTTTTTCCAAAGACTCCGCAAATATAACTGCAAGCTCAATCCAGCAAAATGTGCATTTGGTGTCCCGTCTGGAAAGCTATTAGGATTCGTGGTTAGTCGACATGTATTGAGTTAGACTCGTCGAAGATCAATGCCATCCAAGAGTTACCACCGCTCAATAATAAAACGGAGGTGAAGATCTTGCTAGGAAGGTTAAATTACATCAGTAGGTTTATTGCTTAACTCACGACGACCTGTGAGTCCATATTTAAGTTGCCAAAGAAGAATGATGCGGTCAAGTGGACTAACGAATGTCAAGAAGCATTTGATAATATTAAGAGGTACCTGTCAAAACCATCGGTGCTGGTCTCGCTGGAGCCTGGGAGACCTTTATTTCTCTGTTTGATAGTCTTAGATAATTCTTTTGGTTGAGTACTAGGTCAATACGACATTACAGGAAAGAAAGATCAAGCAATCTATCATTTCAGTAAGAAGTTCACTCCTTATGAGGTTAAGTATACTCTTCTTCAGAGGACATATTGCGCCCTGACTTGGGTGGCACAAAAGTTGAAGCATTATCTTTCGTCCTACATTACCTACCTCATTTCTCGCATGGATCCTCTAAAGTATATCTTTCAAAAGCTATTCCCACAAGAAAACTTGCAGAATAGTGGAATATTTTACTCACAGAGTTTGATAGTATCTATGTGACTTGGACCGCGATGAAAGCCCAAGCCTTGGCCGAGAATCCGATAGATGAAGAATATGAGCCACTGAAGACTTGAAAAAGTCTTATATGTTGATGAGGCTGATCATAATGAGAAGCCAGGTTGGAAAGTCTTCTTTGATGGAGTTGCTAACATGAATGGTGTCGGCATAAGAACTGTACTCATTTCTGAACTAGGGGTATACTACGCTGTAACAGCCCAACTTCAATTTGATTGTACCAATAACATGGCTGAGTATGAAGCATGCATTCTAGGTTTGAGGTTAGCTTTAGACATGGGACTTCAGGAAATACAGGTTCTGGGAGATTCAGATTTGTTGGTCACCAGATTCATGGAGAATGGGATACTCGGGAACTGAAGCTCATACCGTATCGGCAGTGTTTGCATGATCTTTGTCAACGGTTCATATCAGTGGAATTCAGGCATATTCTCAGGGTTTATAATGACATTGTTGATGCATTGGCTACTTTGGCATTGATGTTGCACGATCCAGATCAGTGGCGGCCCAAGGTTAAAGCTGCTAAAGCAGCTGGTTTGGGCCTCATAATTTTTGGGGCCCCAAATTTTCCTAATAGGTTAAATATTAATTTATTTTTAAAAGAATATTTAGTATTTTAAACGAGAGAGTACAAATTTTCATAGTCAAAAATTAAGATTAGATTGTTGATCACAAATTGAGAAAAAAAATATCTTTTTGAGAACCACTCACTAGACAATAAATTGAGAAAGAATTTGATTATTAATTCATAACTCAAAAAAAGGTTAAAACTTTAAAACAATCTCACAATGTGCCATTGATAAATTTTTGGCAAACACTAAAAACCTTAAGTTAGAAAATATATCTCAAGAGATATTAAATGGATTAGATAAAATTATTAATAACTTTGCATAAGAAAAATGAGAAATACAGAATTTAAATGAAATTACATATAAATTTATTTTCTTATATATATATATATATATATATATATATATATATAAAATGCCTCTCATTGAAGTTTTGTTTTAAGCCTCCATGTTTAGTCGCCCATGATCTAGATAAGACTTATGTTAACCCTTTGCATATCCAAGTTCGTGATCAGCATGCTTATTGTAATTTGGTTGAAGAGAAACTTGATGGTGAACCTTGGTTTCATGATATCAAGGAATACATCAAGTCCAGGGTAATATCTCATACATGCCATAGGTGATCAAAATAGAACCACTCGGCGTCTGCTAGTGGGTTTTTCTTAAGTGGGTGAATCTTGTACAAGAAGACTCCAGACCTAGGACTACTGAGGTGCGTAGATGCTAAAGAGGATTCAACTATCATGACCGAAGTTTACTCCGGAGTTTGCGGGCCACATATGAATATGTATGTCTTAGCAAAGAAGATACTTCGACTAGGTTATTATTGGCTCACCGTGGAACGAGATTGCAGATCGTTGTTCGCAAGTGTCATCAATGCCAAGTGCACGGTGATTTGATTCATTCTCTGACATCCGAGTTGCGCACAATTTTTGCACCTTGGCCCTTTATTGCTTAGGGCATGGAAGTCATTAGCCAATTGAGCCGGCAGGTCGAACGGGCATAACTTTATTCTGGTGGCCTTTTACTTTACCAAGTGGCTCGAAGCTGTATATTTTGTTCATTCGAATATCATTTGTCGGTTCGTAATTCCCAAGGTAATCATCACAGATAATGCTGTTAATCTCAGTAGTCATTTGATGAAAGAGGTATGCCAACAGTTCAAGATTATGCATCGAAACTCCACTCTGTATCGTTCCAAGGCAAATGGAGTTGTTGAGGCTGCTAATAAGAACATAAAGAAGATACTTCGTAAGATGGTGCAAGGTTCTAGGAGATGGCATAAAGGTTGTCTTTTTCTTTACTAGGTTGTCACACTACTATTCACACGTTAGTAGGTGCAACTCCTTATTTGATGGTATATGGAACTGAGGCAATTATACCTGCAGAAGTTGAGATTCCACCCCTTCGGATTGTTTCAGAAGATGAAATTGATGATGATGATGAGTGGGTCAAAACCCGGCTAGAGAAGCTGAGTTTGATTGATGAGAAAATATTGGCAGTGGTGTGTTGTGACGACCCAAAGGTCATCACCTATGTTATTACCCATCTCGTACTTATGAGGCCTTAAAAACCTCATTTGTATTTGCCTCTATTTACGTGCACAGTCCGGGCGCGTAGCCGGACAGCTTAAATATAAAATTCTGTGAAAAATGCTAAGATTTGATATTAAAATGAATAAATTTGACTTTGGCCAACATTTTGGGTAAACCGACCCAGACCCGTGATTTGACGGTCCCGGAGAGTCCGTAGGAAAATATGGGACTTGGGCGTATGCCCGGAATCGAATTTCGAGGTCCCAAGCCCGAGAAATGAATTTTTGAGTAAAATTGTTTTCTGAAAATATTTAAGGAAATTGAAAACTAAATCTGATTAGGAAGCGTTGGTATCGGGCCCGTATTTTGGTTCTGGTGCCTGGTACAGGTCTTATATATGGTTTAAGCACTTTTTGTAAAGTTTGGTTGAAAACGAATTTCGTTTGACGTGTTTCGGTCTTAAAATGGAAAATTTGATGTTTTATAAAATTTGATTGAATTCATGGATTTTGAGGCTTAATTCGATGTATATGATATTATTTTGGCGATTTGATCGCACGGATAAGTTCATAGGATGTTTTTGAGGTAGTGTGTATATTTGGTTTGGAGCCCCGAGGGCTCGGGTGAGTCTTGGATAGGCCACGAATTGCATTTTTCTGAACATAGAACTGCAAATGCGAAGGTGCACTGGCTGGCAAGGGATCGCAAATGCGAGCCATTCATCGCAAATGCGATGTCCCTCCTCCTGCACAGTGATCGAAAATGCAAACTATGCTTCGCAATTCCCATGTCAGGGGTGTTCGCAATTGCGAACCCCTGTTCGCATTTGCGATGCCAACTAGTAGCCTGCCCTGTACAAAACCGAGGTTTTACTTCATATTTCATATTTTCTCAAACTCAAACACTCTTAGGAAATTTTTCCAAGAACAAGACTCTACCAAATCAGTTGTACGTTGGTTTTTACTCATTTCTTTCAATCATTAACATCATTTAACATGTTTTCAACTTAAAAATCAGGGATTTCCATGGGTGAAATTGGGTGTTTGGGGTAGAGCTTAGGTTTTTCTAAAATTGGGATTTGAGTGGGTGATTAACCTCCGATTTGAGAGACTTTTATATGGCTAGACTCGTGAGAGTACGAGGGTTCTGAAAATATAAAATTTACCCGACTCCGAGATGCTGGCCTGAGGGGCATTTTGGTCATTTCACCTGATTTCGCGTCGTAACCTTGAATTGAATAGTAGAATCAGTTGCATGGGATGTTATTTATGGAATGAAATTTATTTGAATAGATTTAGGACATTTAGAGTCGGATACTTGTGGAAAACGTGTGGTTTCGGGTTGATTGCTATACTTCGGACCCGAGGCAAGTGTTTGGTCTAACCTTAGCTTGAGGGAATAGGAGTTGCGTATAAATTGCTACTTGCTAATTTTCAAATACGACNTTATCATTAATGCGCATAAATTGTAAGGCATATAACATGTTAAACTATGAATTCTAGTCTCGCATCATCGTGCCGTAAGATGTACCATTCCGTACCGATATTCATTGATTATACTGTGAGGAAAGAGAGTAAAAGCACGAAGGGTGATACCGTGCCATGATTTACATTGATTACAATATACATTGCATAGTGATGACGAGAGTAAAAGCACGAAGGGTGATGCCATGCCATGATTTATATTGATTACATTATACATTGCATAGTAAAGACGAGAGTAAAAGCACGAAGGGTGATGCCATGCCATGATTTATATTGATTACATTATACATTGCATAGTAAAGACGAGAGTAAAAGCACGAAGGGTGATGTCGTGTCATGATTTACATTGATTACATTATACATTGCATAGTAAAGACGAGAGTAAAAGCACGAAGGGTGATGTCGTGTCATGATTTACATTGATTACATTATACATTGCATAGTGAGGATGAGAGTGAAATCACGGAGGGTGATGCCGTGCAAGTTTGTGATTTCTTGTCCTTATTGATATGTTGGCCTTGTGATTCTTTTCCTTGTTGAGATTTCTGATATGAAACTGTTATCTCCCCACAGCATGTTCCCCTTCCTTTATTCATTGTTTTCTTCCTATATTTCTTATCCGTTGCATATATGTATATATATTTATTTGAACTGCACAAGTTTATTTGGTAGTCTGGTTCTATCCTCGTCACTACTTCGCCGAGGTTAGGATAGGCACTTACTTAGTACATGGGGTCAGTTGTACTGATGCTACACCTGCACTTCTTTATGTTGTGCAGATTATGCAGCCAGACCCGGAGGACATCATTAGTGAGAGTGTCTTCCATCTCATCATAGAGGCTTCAAGGTATACCCGCTGGCGTTCGTGGGCCTTGGCGTCTCTTCCATCCCTTTGTTTTCAATTTTGTCTTGTTTTTCCTTAAGTTTCAAAGGCAGACATGTATTTCCTTTTAGACTTGTATTTAGCACTCTTAGACAGTTCGTGAGTTAGTGACACCAGGTTTTGGGAAATTTTGCATCGATGTATTGTGGTTGTCTTTACTTAGCTTAAAAACCGTATTTATTTTCACTGTTTAATTTGTGAACTGATTTAGTTTATTCTGTTAGAATAAGGTTATGATGCTAGTTTAACTACACACGTTGGCTTGTCTAGCAGGTTCAATGTTAGACGCCATCACGGCCCGATGGTGGAATTTCGGGGCGTGACAAGTGTGTCATGGTCAACTGTATCAGAAGAGAATGGCAAGAGAATACAACAAGAAGGTACGTCTCCGGAAATTTGAAGTGGGCCAGCTGGTATTTAAGCACATCTTTCCATATCAGACTGAAGCTAAAGGCAAATTCTCCCCAAACCGGCAAGGGTCATTCATTATGAGAAAAGTGTTGCCTAATGGTGATTTGTATTTAACAGACATAGAAGTCAGATGTGTGGATATGTCTATCAATATCGATACAGTCAAGAGATATTATGTATGATTTCTTCTCTTATCTTCAATTGCATTTTTTGTATTTAGCAAGTTCAAAGTTGGAATGATGAAGGCATTTTTATTCTGCTACCCAAACAGTTTTATTCTTTGTTACCCCTTTTGAGCCTTATTTATTTTCTTTCATACCCCTCTTTTCGAATAAGAATTAGAGTTAGAAAATAGAAAAGGAAAGTAAAGAAAAAGAAGATAAAAGAAAAGAAAAGAAGAAGAAGAAGAAAGAAAAAGAACAAGAAAAAAGAAGGAAACAAAAAAAGAAAAAGAAAAGAGCAAAACAAAATAAATTGTAGTTGGAACTACGTTCCACCTGATTCCTTTTATGGATACGTAGGCAGCCTTACTCTGAGGTTCAGTCCCATCAAAATAAACTGGGGCAGAAGTTTTAGTTCTGCAAATGATCTGATTCCAAAAGTTGTACTTTTGAACTCTTTTATCTTAAGTTGTTTTGAGCCTCCATGCCACCCTTTCTTTCTAACCCTGTCCAAAACCCTAAATTACGGTATAAATAAGGACCTTCTGATCAATCTTTGAGCATGCCAAGTCAAGCAAGATAGAGGTATGATTTACATCATGGGTAACACTTTGTTCATGGGCGCAAGCAAAAATGAATAAAATAAGAGTCTTATTTTGTGAAAACCCTCACGGGCACGGTAATGTGATGGTGAGCTGAGGAAAAATATGAAATGAGAGAGTCTTATTGGTGAAAACCCTCGCAGGAACCGTAAGGCGACAATAAGCTGAGAGTTGAACAAATGAAAGAGACTAGTTGGTGAAAACCCTTCGGGGCACCTATATGTCGAATGAGGTTTATGACTTTACATAGAAATTGGATCATTGAAAGCCTGACTTCGAAGTATGAAAGCGTGACGCAAACTCAAGTGTGATTGGTTGGACGAATTAGGCTGATCAATCCGAAATGCATGTCATGATCATTAGAGCCAGTTGCTTAAGATAAGTCTCTTTTCATCTCTTGTCCGAATTGACATCTTCATTCAGACCTTTCCTTTTGTTCCCTTTGCCAAAAATCACTTCACTTTGTTCTTTTGGTTCTATTTCTTTGTGTCTCTTTCAAGTCAGTTTTGTTATAGCAAGCAAGAAAGGACTTCAGATTCTGCTACCAGCTTCTTGATTGCAGAAGACGAAGTTCGGCCAAGCACATCGCAAGTGACATGATTCAGAAGGAGCAATGTGGTGATAACTAATGTTCAGGTGATAAAGTGATTCTTGAATTTTGAGAAAATGCAACGGCTCAACAATTGTCAGCATGAGAAGCAACGCAACAAATGAGTGTATGGGACTTGGGTCATTTAGAAGTTTTCTGGTCTAGATTCAATCTTAAAGTCAAACAATTCCTTGTTAGCCTGAAACAGCTAATCAGAATGAAGCATGGAAATGGTAGAATGGACACCTTGAGCAATGATGCCACAACTAACCACCATGTTTTCAAACTAACAAGATTTTCGTTGTTTGAAACAGGGGCAAGAAATTATGTTCATTTTGCGGGGAACCTCCATGAGGAAAGCATGTTTCAGGTAATTCCATTTTTTTACTCTTCAGGACCCTCCCGGATAATGGGATTAAGTTTTAAGTTTTCAGGACCCTCCTGGATAATGCGATTTAGTTTTAACTTTCAGGACCTTCCTAGATAATGGGATTTACCTTTTAAATTCTCAGGACCCTCCTCGATAATAGGATTCAACTAACACTCACAAATGCTTCCGATACATATTGTGGCAGAAAATATTCTTTGTTTTGTCTGTTTCGCTGTGATTGCCAGAACCCACCTGGCCAACAAGGGTTAACATTTTCAGAATGTCAGGCATCCACCTGGAGAATGAGGGAATTCATTTCAAAGTTGACATCAAGTCAGTAGCACACGCTCACCTTGTAACGAACCGGCCGGTTGCTTTGAGAGTTATAGCCCTGATCCCCTGTCTACTACTTTCCCCATGTCTTTTTCTGCTTATGTGTCTTTCCAGGAGGTGTTGGTTGTGGTTTCGGAGTGTTTTGGGACCCTTAGTCCCTAAACGGAAGCTTAAGTCTTAGGATTTGACCGTAGTCGGAATAGTGTGAAGACAACTCCATAATGGAGTTCCGTCGATTCCGTTAGCTCCACTGGGTGATTTTGGACTTAGGGGCATCCGAAGTGTGTTTTGGAGATCTGTAGCTCATTTAGGCTTGTAATGGTGAAAGTCAAAGTTTTTGAGATTTTGACCGGTAGTGGACTTTTGATATCTGGGTCGGATTCAGATTCCGAAAGTTAGAGTAGGTCCGTAATGTTGAATATGACTTGTGTGCAAAATTTTGAGGTCAATTGCACGTGGTTTGATAGGTTTCGACATCGGATGTAGAAGTTTGAAGTTTCAAGTTCTTTAAGTTTGAAGTGAAGGATGATTCGTTATTTTAGCGATGTTTGATGTGATTTGAGGACTCAACTAAGTTCGTATTATTTTTTAGGGCTTGTTGGTATGTTTGGTTGAGGTATCGTGGGCCTCGAGTGGATTCCGAATGGTTAATGGACTAGTTTTTGGACTTGAAAGATTGCAGAAATTGCTGGTGTTCAGTTCCTGGTTTTCTCTTATGCGATTGTGCAAGAGGAGATGCGATCGTGTAAGCTTTCTTGGGGGCAGTGCCATATTACCCTATGCGTTTGCGAGTTAGGAGACGCGATTGTGTAGTTTGGTCAAGCTGTACATCGCGAACGCGTGGGCTAGGCCGCGTTCGCGAAGAAGAAGTGAAGCAGAAGTGGAGTTCAAGTGTTGTACTTCGCGGTTGCATGAGGATGGACACAATCACGTAGGTATGAGCACCTAATGGTTCGCGATCTCTTGTGAGATGACACGTTCACGTAGAATGTTTGTTAATGGTTGGAATTTAGTTCTACGCGATGGCATGTGATGTTCCGCGATCGCGTAGAGTGAGCACCTGGGCAAAATATAAAAATTTCAAAAACGAGGGTTAGCCATTTTTATCAAAACTTGAGTTTAGGAGCTCGAATTTCGACGAGATTTTGAGGGACTTTCAGAAACATCGATTAGGTAATGATTCTACACTCCATTTTAGTTATATCCCACTAATCTATCTGTAACGACCCGACCGGTCGTTCATAGAGTTTAGCCCAGTTTCCCCCGTTTATGCTTTATTATATGTGGTTCAGCTTCATTACGTTGTGTTAGATTTATTGGCTTGGGTTCGGAGCGATTTTTGGAGAGAAATGAGACACTTAGTCTCTTATCTTGGTTCAATAGTGGAAAAGTCAACCAGAATTTGACTTGTTGGTAAACGACCTCAGAATGCGGATTTTATGGTTCAGATAGCTTCGTTGGGTGATTTGGGACTTAGGAGTGTGTTCATAATGTGGTTTTGATGTCCGGTGTAGAATTAAACTTGAATTGGCGAAAGTTAGTTTTTGGTGATTTCCGGTCGGCAGTGGAAAATAGGTTATCGGGGTCGAAATGGAATTCCGACAGTTGGAGCAGGTTCGTAATGTCATTTTGGATATGTGTGCAAAATTTTAGGTCAATCGAATGTGTTTTGGTTGGTTTCAGCATCTTTGGCGAAATTTAGAAAATTTCAAAGTCCATAGGCTTGAATTTGATGTGATTTTGGTATTTTTGCATTATTTTTGATGTTTTGAAGGCTTGAATAAGTTCGAATGAGGTTATGGGATGTGTTGGTATGTTTGGTTGGGGTCCCGAGGGGCTAGGGATTGATTTCGGATGGTTAACGGAGGTTTGGACTTAGGAATTGCAGCAAAAATTGCTGCTGGTGGTCATTTTGCTAGTGTGGCGGCACCTGCGGATAGGGAGCCAAAGATGTGATGGCCGCAGGTGCGAATATCATTGTGCAGGTGTGAGAAGAGGCCAGGCTGGAGGGTCCGCAGGTGCGAAAAATTGTCCGCAAGTGTGGATTAACTGGACAGAAAGTATAAATGGGTGCCTCCGCGAAATTTTGGGCATTTCTTCCATTTTTGCATACGGTTTGAGCTAGTTTGGGAGCAAATTGAAGAAGTAATTCGAGAGTCTTCAGTGGAGGTATGTTTCCTTGATTAAAATCTCGTTCCTATGTTATTTTGAGACGGATTAGGCTTGGGATTTGAGGAATTAAAGTAGAAAAGTTGGGAAAAATGGGAGGAAATATTTGAAAATTCTTTTGGTAATTTGGGTGGGGAATTGTGGTCCAATTATGGTGTTCTTGGTACGTATAGAATCATGGGAGAATGAGGATTCTTGTGATGTAATTTTTATCAGATTTTGAGACGTGGGTCTGGGGCTCAGATTTGGCCAAATTTCGAGAATTATGTTAAAATTTATATCTTTCAATTGGGTTTTGTTCCGTTAGCATATATTGATGATGTTAATCTGATTTGGTTAGATCGGAGCATTTGGGATCCAATTCGAGGGGCAAGCGATCGCGGAGTAGCTTTTGGGCTGTTTTGAGGTAAGTAACGATTGTAACTCTGAACCTGAGGGTATGACACCCCGTTATTTGATATTGTTTTGGTAAATGAGGTGATGCACACGCTAGGTGACGAGCGTGGGGGAGTGCACCGATAGGGATGTGACTTGGTCCGTTCCGTAGCGACTATTAAGCCGTGTATTCGACTTGAAACCTTACGACATCTTGTTTTTCATAAGTTTATACCTGTTTATGGGCCGTGAGCCATGTTTGTGGCCTCGTGCCGACCTGTTTAGACCCTCATGGGTATGTTCCATATTTGGGGCCTCGTGCCGCCCTATTTAGACCCTCAGGGGTATATTCCATGTTTGGGGGCCTCGTGCCGCCTTGTTTAGACCCTCAGGGGTATTTTCCATGTTTGGGGCCTTGTGCCGACTTGTTTAGACCCTCAGAGGTACTTTTACACTATTCTACAACTATCCCGATAGAACATCTGTGAACTCAGTTATGTTTACCACTTATTGTTATTTTCACTGTTATCACACTGCTTTAAAACTATGAGAAGTATTTTGGGCTGAGCCCCGTGAGTTGAGGTGTATTGCCCGAGTAGCTTGTGAGGATGATTGAGTCAGGCCGAGAGTCAAGTATCTCAGGATAGTTATGGATCGGGCTGCACGCCGCAACAATATATATGTAATCAGGCCGAGAGCCGAGTATGTGAGGATAGTTATGGATCGGGCTGCACGCCGCAACAATATATATGTAATGAGGCCGAGAGCCGAGTATGTGAGGATAGATATGGATTGGGATGCACGCTGCAACAATAGATATGTTATATATTACATATGGATCAGGCTGCACGCCGCAGCAATATATATATTGGATCGGGTTGCACGCTGCAGCAATATAGCGCTTGGGCTGAAGGAGCCCCTCCAGGAGTCTGTACACCCCCAGTGAGCGCAGTCGACTATTATATGGATCGGGTTGCACGCTGCAGCAATATAGCGCTTGGGCTGAAGGAGCCCCTCCAGGAGTCTGTACACCCCCAGTGAGCGCAGTCGACTATTATATGGATCGGGTTGCACGCTGCAGCATATGTTATATTGATCGGGCTGCATGCCGTAGAAGTATACGTTATATATGGATCGGGCTGCCACTGTAGCAATATATATATTGGATCGGGCTGCACGCCGCAACAGTTGTTATATGGTACCCGATGAGTGAGAGTGCTGAGTGTGAGAATTGACTTATGAGAGCAGAGTCACGAGTGACTAAGAGGCTTGCCCTAGAGGCTTTATTTGTGAGCGACATTGTGCCCGAGTGGCGGATACTTTTATAAAACTACTGTTTTCACTATTCTTTATACTGAGCCACTTTGATAAAAGTTGACAAAATGTTTTTATATGAGATTTTTAAATGGAAACTGGAGTTTTATGCAATACTCGGAAATATAAATTCCCGACTTGATTTACTTATTTCCACAGTCACTTATTATATGTATTTACATGATTTATAAATGCTCGTCACTATACTCATGTTTTTAGATACTTTGGTTACTTACTAAGTTGGCGTACTCACGTTACTCCCTGCACCTTGTGTGCAGATTCAGGTACCGGGGTAGAGCGATAGTTGAGCTACCCCATTTGGAGCATTGTTCGGAGATTGTGAGGTAGCTGCTCGGCATCCGCAGCATACTCTTTCTCCTTCCTACTCAGTCATTTTACTTTACTTTCCAGACTTTTTGTAGTAGAGGATTTGTATTAGACTGTATCACTTCTTAGATGCTCATAATGGTTGACTCCAGATGTTAGGACTGTGCTTAGATGTTATAATCATTTTTATTGTAATTGAAATGCTTAAGAAACAGAATTATTATGAAAATTTGGATATTTGATGTATTAAATGGAAAAATCATTTGATTATTTTCCGTAAATTGGCTTGCCTAGTATCACGATAGGTGCCATTACGGCTAGTTATGATTTGGGGTCGTGATGAGTTGGTATGAGAGCGCTAGGTTACATAGGCCTCACCGCATGAGCAGGTTTAGTAGAGTCTTGCGGATCGGTACGGAGACGTCTGTACTTATCTTTGAGAGGCTGCAGAACCCTTAGGAAAATCTCACATTCTTGAATTCTTGTCGTGCGAATCCATTTTATTCAGCCAAGAGCGTAACTCTTGAATTTCTTCCATATATTTGAACGCGCCCGAGAGCGCTTGATATCAGTTGTACATTGGTGGCTTGTGACTTCCATGGATGAGATGTGATTTTGGCATGTTGGTAATGGGCCAGTCTGGAGGACTTGAGGCCGGATTCTGTCTGTGGCTTGAGTGCTGAGATTTTGTTGTGTGAGCACATGTATTTGGGAACTTATATGTCCGTTGATGTCCTTATTGACGGGACTTTGTGGCTGGATGCCTATGTGGTGAGTGTGATTTGATGGTTAGATGTGTTCAGACTGTGATTTGTGACAAAAAGGATTGGCTGGGAATGTGGCAAGAACTATTAAGTGTTTGATTTTTGTCTCGATTTGGTATATGGCTTCGAGTTGTGAGTGTATTGGAAGACCTCTCATGTTGTTTAGTTGTGGAGCAAAGCGGATCTTTGTGTTGAGTTATGAGTTCCTGGTGATGTCTTTTAGGCTAATCATTGCCCCAGTAGAGTTTATGTATTTGATTAACGGTGTATTCTAGCCGTATTAGAACTCCTTTGTTATTGTATTCATTGATGGCATCCTGGCGCATACGCGTAGCCAGGGGTAGCATATTCCTATGTTTCATCATATTTTGCCCATTTTCTGGATATGCCCCGTGAGTCTTTAGTTACATCTGTTCATGTGTCGACTCCGGTGGGCGATACTATTGTTGTGGACCGTGTGTATTGGTCGTGTGTGATATCTATTGGGGGTCTGGAGACCCGAGTGGACCTACTATCACTCAACATGGTCGATTTTGATGTGATATTGGGCATGGATTGGTTATCTCTGTGTCATACTATTCTTGAATGTCACGGTAAGACCGTGACCTTAGCTACGCTAGGATTTCCGCGGGTTGAGTGGAGAGGTTCTTCTGAGTATGTGCCTAGCAGGGTGATTTCCAACCTGAAGGCTTAGTGTACGGTTCAGAAGAGGTGTTTATCGTACCTGGATTTTGTGAGGGATGTCAGTGGTGAGACTCCCGCTATTGATTCGGTTCCTGTGGTCCGTGACCTTCCGGACGTGTTTCCTGCAGACCTGCCAGACATGCCACCTGACAGGGACATTGATTTTGGTATTGACCTGGTGCTAGGAACTCAGCCTAATTCTATTTCCACCTTATCGTATGACACCAGTGGAGGTAAAGGAATTAAAGGATCAGCTTCGGGAACTCCTAGATAAGGGGTTCATTCGGCCTAGTGTGTCACCTCGGGGTGCACCGGTGTTGTTTGTGAAGAAGACGGATGGTTCTATGCGCATGTGTATTAATTATCGACAACTGAAAAGGGTTACAGTGAAGAATCGGTATCCCTTGCCTCGTATAGATGACTTGTTTGATCAGTTGCAGGGTGCTAGGGTATTTTCCAAGATTGACTTGCGTTCCGGCTATCATCAGTTGAAGATTCGGGGGCCAGGCACTCCGAAGACTGCTTTCAGGACTAGATATGGTCATTATGAGTTTCTGGTTATGTCATTCGGGCTGACCAATGCCCCATCAGCCTTTATGCACTTGATGCACCGTGTATTCTGGCCTTATTTGGATTCTTTCGTCATCGTGTTTATTGACGATATCTTGGTGTATTCCCAATCTCGGGAGGATCATGAGCAGCATTTAAGAGTTTTGCTTCAGACCTTGAGGGAGAAGAGATTGTATGAAAATTTTTTAAAGTGTTAGTTCTGCCATCAGCTTCAGGTTCTTATACCGCATATTGTGATGCCTCGAGGGTAGGCGTTGTTTGTGTTTAGATGCAGAAGGGTGTAGTGATTGCGTGATAGTTATGATTTTCAGAAGTGTAGAGAGAGATATCAGTTTGAGGCTAAGCCGGCAGGGGTATCTCCTGCGGGTTGTCCTGGGGTGTGTGATCCTTATGTTGTTCGGTAGTAAGTTCTCTTCTACTAGTAAATGATATGTGTTGTAATTGATTTTAGATCGTTTGTGGAAGTTGGCATGACTATTACAATGGTGAATGCGAGATTTGCAGATGACCTGAGCTGTTAGACGGGTTATGTTATTATGGGCATTGTGAGTTATTATTTGTCTTGATTGTTGGCTTTGAGCCAAGTGGGGGAGTCTGTTAATGATAAGTTAATTGCATGATTATGCATTGTATTAGTTTCGGTTTGAGGTATATTGGTTAATCAGCTATGACCTGCAGATGTGGGGTCTAGGAATGACTCGAGTAATGAAAATTCCTTCGATGTAGGTTGTTATTTACTCTATTAGGTAAATGGGTTCTATTGAATGATTGAGTATCAAGGATGTGCTATGTACTCGAGTAGTGGAATTGAGATCAGATATAGTAATTTGTGCGCTTCATGGACTTCGAGACTGAGAGTTCTCATAAACAGGTTAGTTTGTGGTAGTGAACTGTGAAGATGCGAGAAAATCTTGTCGGATGCTAGTATGTACCATGATTCAGTCATTGTGAACTTTTCAGTAAGTTATCTATTTGTTGTGGGTGACCAGAGTTGATTCAGGGTTATTGGTAGGCCCGTATGAGTGTGTGTTCTACACCGGGTTGGAATTGCTGGCTTCGAATTTCTATTGTTGAGGAATGTACCATTTGATTGTGATTGAGTTTATTCATGTTCTGGAGTGATCTATGAGTTACCCTTCGGTGTTGCGGGGAGTGGTGATTATTGGTTATATGCACACATGGTGCGGTTCTAATTGGGCTTTATAGCGGGATCTGAGTAAGGTAAGTAATTGGGTATTTGCGAGGTTGAGACGTATTGGTTATGTTCTTTCTGATTTGGGTGGCATGGTATCGTTTGATTTCCCCATGGTTGTGGCAATGAACTTGAGTACTTGATGTCAAATTTCGAATGGTTATTGATATCGAGCCAGGTGGCTTGTAGTATCTCATGTGGACCAGCGTTTGGATGAGATCACGTAGTATAGCGGAGATTATATAGGAGTATGACCTTTGGTATTGGATTCATGTGTTTTTATTTGTACGATGTGTTCCAAGATTTTATCCTGATGTTGTGATGGTAATTGTCATGGCAGGATAGTCCTCTCGTGTGTGAATCTTTTATATAATTTGATTACATTGGTATGTTGCTATTGAGTGCACGAGTTGCACATGTTATGGCTTCGAATTTTATCGATGTGTCATGTCATCAGAGTGGTTGTGTTGGATGAGAAGAGGTCATTGGACCTAGAATGAATATTGTCAGAATTGTCTACAGCATAGTTGGAAGGATAAATATCGGGAGTCAGCTTAGAAATCTGCTATATTTCCTGTTTGGGAATTCATGTCTGACTGATCGGACGAATGGTTGTTAGTTTCTACGTGTTTCTTTCATCATCGGCAGTATATGAAAGTGTTAGAGCGAGGCATTTCTTGATAAGAGGTTATGTACCGGTATTGAGTTGTGTTGAGCAGTTATTGTGGTTAAGAGTTATCGCTATGAGTGTTTGAGTCATGCGGTGTGTTATGTGATTTCATATGGGTGAGTATATGGCTTGATCCAGCATGTTCAGACCTGTTGAGCTTATAGTTGTGGAATTTTGATCCTGTATATTACTTCAGAAGTGGAAATTTGGTTCTAAGATTTATGGGTCAGGTTGGATTTCGAAATTTCAACTGTGTTGTGATATTGGACCTATATGGGATAGGGTGACGTGGGATCACCCCCGAGTATGTTCATGGTAGGCTATGCGGCAGTTTGATGGTGTTGGAGAACAACTCCTGGCACGTTCTAGGACGAACGTATGTTTAAGTGAGGGAGGATGTAACGACCTGGCCGGTCGTTCCGAGAGTTTAGCCCCGTTTCTGCTTCATTATATGTGATTCGTCTTCATTACGTTGTGTTAGATTGATTGGCTCGGGTTCGGAGCGAGTTTTGGAGAGAAATGAGACACTTAATCTCTTATCTAGGTTCAATAGTGGAAAAGCCAATTGTAAGTTGACTTATTGGTAAACGACCTTGTAATGCGGATTTTATGGTTCGGATAGCTTTCTTGGGTGATTTGGGACTTAGGAGTGTGTTCGGAATGTGGTTTTGATGTCCGGTGTAGAATTAGGCTTGAATTGGCGAAAGTTAGTTTTTGGTAATTTCTGGTCGGCAGTGGAAAATAGGCTATCGGGGTTGGAATGGAATTCATACTGTTAGAGCAGGTTTGTAATGTCATTTTGGATATGTGTGAAAATTTTCAGGTCAATTGGATGTGTTTTGGTTTGTTTCGGCATCTTTGGCGAAATTTAGAAAATTTCGAAGTTCATAGGCTTGAATTTGCTGTGATTTTGGTGTTTTTGGTGTTTCGAAGGATCGACTAAGTTCGAATGAGGTTGTGGGATGTGTTGGTATGTTTGGTTGAGGCCCCGAGGGGCTCGAGATTGATTTCGGATGGTTAGCGGAAGTTTGCACTTAAGAATTACAGCAAAAATTGATGCTGGTGTCATTTTGCTGGTGTGGCCGCACCTGCGGATGGGGGGCCGTAGGTGAGATGGCCGCAGGTGCGAAGATCATTGCGTAGGTGCAAGAAGAGGCCAGGCTGGAGGGTCTACAGGTGCAGATTAATTGGACAGAAATTATAAATGGGTGCCTCCGCGAAATTTGGGCATTTCTTCCATTTTTTCATGCGGTTTGAGCTAGTTTGGGAGCAAATTGAAAAAGGAATTCGAGAGTCTTCAGTGGAGGTAAGTTTTCCGGATTAAAAGCTCGTTCCTATGTTATTTTGAGACGGATTAGGCTTGGGATTTGAGGAATTAAAGCAGAAAAGTTGGGGAAAATGGGAGGAAAAAATTGGAAATTCTTTTGGTAATTTGGGTGGGCAATTGTGGTCCAATCGTGGGAGGATGAGGATTCTTGTGATGTAATTTTTATTGGATTCCGAGATGTGGGCCCGGGGCTCGGATTTGACCGAATTTCGAGAATTGTGTTAAAATTTATATCTTTCGATTGGGTTTTGTTCTGTTAGCGTATATTGATGATGTTAATCTGATTTTGGTTAGATTCGGAGCATTTGGGAGCCAATTCAAGGGGCAATTGCATCGTTGAGTAGCTTTTGAGTTGTTTTGAGGTGTGTAACTATTGTAACTCTGAACCTGAGGGTATGACACCCCGTTATTTGATATTCTTTTGGTAAATGAGGTGACGCACATGCTAGGTGACGAGCGTGGGGGCGTGAACCTATAGGGATTGTGACTTGGTTCGTCCCGTAACAACTATTAAGTCGCGTGTTCGACTTGAAACCTTATGACATCCATGTCTTGGGCCTCGTGCCGACCTGTTTAGACCCTCAGGCGTATGTTCAATGTTTGGGGCCTCGTGCCGCCCTGTATAGAACCTGAGGGGTATGTTCCATGTTTGGGGGCTTCGTGCCACGCTGTTTAGACCCTCAGGGGTATTTTCCATGTATGGGGGCTTGTGCCGACCTGTTTAGACCCTTAGAGGTACTTTTACACTATTCTACCACTATCCCGATAGAACATCTTTGAACTCAATCATGTTTACCACTTGTTGTTATTTTCATTGTTATCACACTGCTTTGAAACTCTGAGAAGTATTTTGGGCTGAGTCCCGTGAGTTGAGATGTATTGCCCGAGTGGCTTGTGAGGATGACTGAGTCAGGCTGAGAGCCGACTATGTGAGTATAGTTATGGATCGGGCTACACGCCGCAGCAATTTATATGTAATCCGAGAGTCGAGTATGTGAGGATAGTTATGGATCGGACTGCACGCCGCAACAGTGTATATGTAATGAGGCCAAGAGCCGAGTATGTGAGGATAATTATGGATCGGGTTGCACGCCGCAACAATATATATGTTATATATTACATATGGATCAGGCTGCACGCCGCAGCAATATATATATTGGATCGGGTTGCACGCTGCAGCAATATAGCACTTAGGATGAAAGAGCCCCTCCAGGATTCTGTACACCCCCAGTGAGTGCAGTGGACTATTATATGGATCGGGATGCATGCCGTAGTATATGTTATATGGATCGGGTTGCACGCCATAGCAGTATACATTATATATGGATCGGGTTGCGCGCCACAACAGTATATATACATATATATATACGTATTGGATCGGGCTGCACGCTGCAACAGTGGTTATATGGTACCCGATGAGTGAGAGTGTTGAGTGTGAGCATTGACTTATGAGAGCAGAGTCACGAGTGACTAAGTGGCTTGCCTGAAAGGATTTATTTGTGAACAACATTGTGCCTGAGTGGCGGATACTTTTATGAAACTATTGTTTTCACTATTCTTTACACTGAGCCTCTTTGATAAAAGTTGACTAAATGTTTTTATACGAGATTTTTAAATGGAAACTGGAGTTTTATGAAATACTCGAAAATGTAAATTCCCGACTTGATTTACTTATTGCCACAGTCACTTATTATATGGATTTACATCATTTATAAATGCTCGTCACTACACTTATGTTTTTAGATACTTTGGTTACTTACTGAGTTGGCGTACTCACGTTACTCCCTGCACCTTGTGTGCAGATTCAGGTACCGGGGTAGAGCGTTAGTTGAGCTACCCCATTTGGAGCATTGTTCGGAGATTGTGAGGTAGCTGCTCGGCGTCCGCATCATACTCTTTCTCCTTCCTACTCAGTCATTTTACTTTACTTCCCATACTTAAAGTAGTAGAGGATTTGTATTAGACTGTATAACTTCTTAGATGCTCATGTCGGTTGACTCCACATGTTGGGACTGTGCTTAGATGTTCTAATCATTTTTATTGTATTTGAAATGCTTAAGAAATAAAATTATTATGAAAATTTGGATATTTGATGTATTAAATGGAAAAATCATTTCATTATTATTAGTAAATTGGCTAGCCTAGTATCACGATAGGCGCCATCACGGCCAGTTGTGATTTGGGTTGTGACGCTATCATTAATTTCAGATTTTGGGGTTGAAATTTGGGAAATATTGGGAGAAGTTCTTCAACTAAGATTTCGAGTTTTGAAAGGGGATTTGTGGTCGGATATGAGTAATTTTTATATGGTTGGACTCGTGAGTGAATGGGTGTTCATATTTTGTGAATTTTACCCAATTCCAAGACATGGTCCTGGGGAGGCTTTTTGAGACGATTTCCTAATTTCTCGCTTCAGCTTAGATTTCATTGACTAGATTAGTTTCTTATAGATATATTTATGGTATGTAATTGATTTTGGCTAGATTTGGGCCATTCAAAGTCGGATATTCGTGGGAAGAGCATTGCTACCGATTGATTTAACTTGGTTTGAGGTAAGTGACTTGTCTAACCTTATGTGGGAAAATTCCCGTAAGATTTGGTACTGATATTTCTATGTGAGCACCGTGTACGCGAGGTAAATTCCCTTAGGAGTTGCCCCTTTCCTTTCTATCTGCAATTGTTTCTCATTATTTTGTTCTAGAAGGCACTTTAACATATCCTTGATCTCCTTCAAGTCTGCCTCCCCGGATTCTTTGTTCCTATTAACTTCACAAGAAAAAGTAGAATCATCATAGTAAGGGGTTGGGGAAAGATAAGAAATATAAGCATAACCATAAAAGTGACCATTTTTACCACCACAGACATCACACATATTTCACAAATAAGATTGAGTTGGTGCACGAAACTCGCTCTCGGGAATATTTTGATAAGGGTGGTTTCCTTCACAATATGTATGAAGATCAATAGTAGAATTATCTACACCTAAATTCCCATAATTCCAAGATGTCATGTTTCTCAAATCAACAGTTACAAAAAAACAAAAACAAAATTCAAACTTGAACCCTAGCAATATATACTGCTACAACTACACCGTTAGTTCCCTGGCAACGGCGCCAAAATTTGATCACGCCCAACCTTAGTCCTAAAGAGGATTAGTGGTTGCTGCAAATATAATCCGATCTATAAGTCCGGAGTCGAATCCCACAGAGAACTAAGGTTTCCCTATAATTGTTCAATATTGCTAAGAAACGCAAGTCCAAACAATTTCCTAATTATTGAGATTATAATATTTATTTCTAACTAATTAACTAAGAAACTAAAGCATTAAATAAACAACTAAATATGCTAAGGGTTGGAGGTTAAATTTAGGAGGTCTAGAGTTATGATTTCCCTAACTGTCGGAATCCTTCCCGCTATGTTTTCTATAATTTTGCTTACGTATTCTCTACTGGTCGTGAGAACTTTAGGTACCGTAATTCTCTCTCGAGAAACTACAACAATTTAGTAGACATATTCTCTCAAACTACGCTAGTTGGATTTATCTAACCGCTCATTATGACCACGTCAATGCTTTGTTCTTTCTAAACCTACCTTTAAACCTGCTGTATTGATTTCTCACATACTTTAGGAGTGAAGTTGTTCAACAACCACCTAAATATGTATCCTTTCTCAAGAAACACATAATAAATAGGAACATTCAATCGATGGACATTCAATCAACTATAATAAACACGTAGTTGAACAAGTTGAGAAATCCAATGGCTCAATTATATAAAAACATAACAAGAATTTATCCTACAAAAGGTTCCATCAAAACCTTAGATAACAAATTAGCTATTTCTAATAGTATGTAAAAATACAATACTAAAAGTCATAACCAACAATGAAAAATAATAAGAGGAAGGAAAAACTCGTAGAAGAATTCCCCGCCTTGCTCCTATTGTGTCTCTGCCTCCTTAGGTCGAATCTCTGTCTCAAATATGTCCAATCTCCCAAAAATAACGTTCTCCCATGTATATATACCTATTAGGGTCGGACCCAAACAATTATACCTTCTCCTACACGAAAAAGTACAAGTTTCCAGGTCTGGACGCTCGCGGTCGCGGTCGCGGTCAACTGCGGTCCAGGCGCGGCCATTTACCAACATTTTGTCTCAGTCCGCGTCAGGTCCGCGATCGCAGTTTCGACCGCATTTTTTACCCTGTTCTGGTTAGAATTTGGGAAAACATAAAACATGAAAGTGTTAGCCATTTTAAATTTCCAATCATATTTTATATATCCCAAATGAATTTCGGAGCAAAGGGTTATGTCCATTTTACTAGACAGTGCGCAATATGTCTACTTGAGTCTTTGTTTGTTCTTAACTATCAAATTTGACCCCTGAACACGATCCCGACTTAATTCATTGGGATTTTACTCAGACTTCAAAGCTCCAAATCATTTTAGTTCATTCCATAACATTTACATAGCTCGGAATCACTCCTACAACGCATAAAACACACAATTAGTGCAAAACACTAGTGATTAAAACTCAAACTCAATTAAAGTGCAGTAAATTAGAGTGTAATAAGCGACTAAAATATGTAATTATAGTCTATCATCAACACCCCAAACTTAAACCATTACTCGTCCTCGAGTAATCAAACTACACTTTATATAGACACGACCTTTTTTAAAACAATTCTCCTAACTCATCACACCAAGAATATTTAAAATAGACTAAGCACAAAAGCGTAACATCTTCACCTCATGATTTGACTCACAAGTACCACGCATTATTCACAACTCACTCACTTACTCTAACATAGAGGTCACTGATATTACCTTTCCTTCATGAATCAAGTGCCTTCACACAACAAAAGAGAGTAGTTCCACACAATAAAATTTAAGAACACTTAGGAACTCAAGATAGAAAGAATTCACGCACTCTCAGAAATAACATTCATATTCCACAAAAGATGAACTATAGGCTTGCCCGTAGTGTACTACTCTACTAGTCGAGCTCATTCAGTCTAGGATCAAGTAGGACATTATTTGGTTGTAATGTAGGTTGCGGGATGGGTAGGATACATTTAAATATAAGAGTGACTACACCTCTTAAGCACTTAAATACATATACTTTAACATTAAAACCCCATACTTATGTCAAACCAAACTCCGCCTTCACATCAATGTATTTTACACCATACTTTTTTAAGCACAAACACAATTACATCAAGAGTCACCGCTTATCAAGGAATTTATTTTTTCACAACAATACAACTTTTTTTTTTCTTTCTTTTTTTATTTAGTTAAGTGGCTCTTACTTTTTCAAAACAATGAACCTTTCTCCTTATTTCATTAGTTCCACTCAAAAGCCAAACCAATCATCCCACACTTTAACTTTTACAGAGTTCATAACACTTCAAGTGCTCTTGAGAGGTTAGAAGATTCAAATAGATGGTTAATTCAAACAAATGGGTAAGGCTTTTAATGTGGTTGCCAAAGAAACAGGATTACATGCTCAAAAAAGGTTAACTACGACACATAACAATTAAGCAGGTAAAATATACATATCTGGCTCAACAAAGAAACACCTACATCACTTCCAAGACTGAACAAAACTACTATTTCGCTTTGCAAACACACGGGGCAAGTTCTAGACATCAAATGCAATCCATAGAATAACACACAAACCTCACACATACATGGCACATAACTCACTCAGGATTGGTTTCATCAAGACACTCTAGTCAAAGAAGTTAAGCAAATTTAAAATCATACAATTTAAGGTACTTATACAAGAGTCAAAAACTGAGCGTAAGTGTCACAACCAAAGTACTCACTATTCTCAAGGAATAACAAAGTCAAGAGATATTTCTTCAATTCAAAACACAACACAATGGCTCCTCTTCCTAAAAAAATAAATAAAACTAACTACACCTGGTTCAAACAAAACCCTTGGAAAAGAACCGCGGCACAAAGAAAAACCAAGGGGGAATTGCTATATTACCTAACAAAAGAAAATCTTTTTTTTTCTTTAGACTTAAATCCCTAAAGTAAATTGTCTAATAAATCCATCGTCAGGAAAATTCCAATCTTTTCTATTTTTGTAAAAAAAATAATTATTCCATTAAACTAACACAACTAAAATAGCATAGAAAGTCACCCAGACAATCTCCTCACCCCACACTTAAAATTGTGCATTGTCCCTAATGCACACACATACATATAAGAGGTAAAGAAAAACTCTGTGGTAGGCCAAAGGCCGAAGCACTAGCATCTCATGGGGTACTCAGACTTCTCCCATGCCTGGTCTTTCGTGCGGGTACCTCACACTTAGTTCCAACCATCTGGTTTGCTATAGCATCCTTCCCATGGCTTTGCACTTCATGCTCCTAAAAAAATAAAAAATCTTTAACGACCCGACCGGTCGTTTTGTGTTGTCGGACCTTGTTCCCCTAAATGAAACCTCCCATAATGGCTTATTGTGATTTATGACTTTCGGGGGCGGGTGGTCCGGGAATCGAAAGTGTTTAGAGCAATATTGGAACACTTGGTTCCTTCAGGTTGGCCTTTAAGGCCAAGTTTGACTTCGGTCAACATTTTGAGTAAACGACCTCGGAATAGAGCTTCGACGGTTCCGACAGCTTCGTATGATGATTTCGGACTTGGGCGTATGTTCGGAATGGGTTTTGGATGACCCGGAAGCGTTTCGGCGCCCAATAGCGAAATAAGAGCTTCTTTAAGTTCATATTGTGGTTTGGGACGTGTTTTTATTTTATCAAGTTCCAAACAGAATTCCGAGACTAGGAATAGTTCCGTTATTTCATTCATGACTTGCTCGCAAAATTTGGGGCCATTCCAAGTAGTATAGGTCAGTTCGCCGCATTGTTAGCGAATTCAAGAAACTTAAAGTTCCTTAGTTTGATTCTAGGGGTTTTGAGGTGTGATTGTGAGTTTTAGCATTGTTTGGGTGTTCCGAAGGCTCGAGCGAATCCGTATTACGATTTGGGACTTGTTGATATATTTGGACGGGGACTCAGGTGGGCCCGGGTGCCTCTCGGGCATCAAACGAGGCCAAAAAGCAGCTGAAGCAGTTGCTGGTGCACCTGATCTGGTGTGACCGCAGGTGCGAGACCGCTCTTGCGGTCCTTGCCTCATAGGTGCGGCTTCAGGTGAGGTTTCCCATTTCTCGCAGGTGCGGATAATATCCGCAGGAGCGGAGTCGCAAGTGCGAGCTCCTCTCTTCAGGTGCGAGCCCAGGCCCCTTGCCCCTCTTCCGCAGGTGCGAGTCTTTTCTCGTAGGCGCGAGACTGCAGGTGCGGTCCTTGAGCCGCAGGTGCGGAACCACAGTAGGCAGTGAGTTCTTTAAAACACGGGATTATTTCATTTCACCCCATTTCTTCCACCATTAGAGACCTTGGAAGTTTGGGAAAGGGCTCCACGACCTAGCTACTAAAAAGGTAAGTGAATTCTACCCTAAATTAGTTAATGTATGAATTCCTAGTTGAATTAACTACCAAATTAGTGTAAAATTTAGGAATTGGGTAGTAACCTAGGGCTTTCGAGAATTTGGCTATGAAATCATACAAAAATCATGTATTAATGATCCGTATTTCTTCAAGAATAGTGAATTTGACTAAGTAGTAGGAGAATTCCATGATTTGACTATAAATTAATATAATATGTATAACATTTGGCTAGTTTCGAGTCTGTGGGTGCCAAGTTTGGAGTTTCGGGTGCGTTCTTGACCCTGAGAGTAGGTTCGACACGAGGTGAGTCTCCTTTCTAACCTTGTAAGAGGGAATTGTCCCCCTAGGTGATTTAAATGGCTATGTGCTAATGTTTGTGGGGGCTCTGTATGCACAAAGTGACAAGAGTCCATACGTAGCGGCTATTATTGTTATGTCCGAGTAGTTAGGCCTACACCATGCCTTGTGTTTTCCTTAAAATGAACTATATGCTTAATGAATTAATGTTACATGCGGCTTGTTTCTCTGAGATCATGGAATTTGAGAATTTCAAAGGAATTGTTCACTGAAAAGTAATTTATGAAGAATATTGTGTGGATTGTGTGTGAATGTGACCACTTCGCAATTTACATTCCGCGAGCGGAGTGTTATTTCACCCACTCTCATGGGAGCGGGCTGTACGACACGGCAAGATTGAAAGATGTATTATGGTTCGGGCTATTCAACCCTCGGCAGTGCACAAATATGATTATTATGATGGCTCAGGCTGGTTGTCCTTATCCTGTATGTGCATGTTGAATTGTAAATGATTTTCATGGACATTGAGTGGGCAAATATTTTTAAAAAAATGAAATAATAATTGTTTATTTACTTCCAGTATTTATTTGAATTACAGTTATCTTTAATGTTTACTGTTTTCATCACCCTCGTATGCCTACTACGGATATTATATCTTGTTTAATCATTTTGTTAGACCTTAGTGAGTGTCAAGCCGACCTCTCGTCACTACTTCTTCGAGGTTAGGCGGGATACTCAATGGGTACATATTTGTTTATGTACTCATGCTACGCTTCTGTACTTAATTGTAAAGGTTCTGAGGCTGGTGCATCTAGTTATCAGACTGGAGCTCGTCTGAGTAAAGACTGGACCTGACTTCATGGTGAGCTGCTTCTCCTGACGATCCTCGGCAGCACCATGGAGTTTCTTTTGTTTATTCCCATCTATTTCTTCTAGACAGTGGGACAGTTATATTATATCTTTTGTTTATTCTGTTAGTATGCCCATAGGACTTGTGACACTAGTTCCTGGCATACATGTAGTAGTTATTATGGTTTGTGGGTCTGTATATATATATATTGGCTCATGCCTCTTCATGACTAATTTTGGTTAAATTGGTTTATTATATTTTTCAATTAATGTTTTGAACTTTAAAACTTGGCACGTTTTGGGATGTTTAATCAAATATGGGAAAAATCCATAGTAATCTGAGTGTGGGCTTGCGTAACCCCGGTGTTGGGCGCCATCACGACCTGAGTTAGTATTTTGGGTCGTGACAAAATCGACACTACAAAAATAATACAATTAGAAAGAAAAACAAAAAACAAATAAATAAATAAATAAAACAAAAAAAATAATAAAAGAAAACAGTAAAGCTGGGTTTCCTCCCAACAAGCGCTTGATTTAGCGTTGCGGCACGACGTGAATCACTTTTTGCCTCCACCTGGAGCTTATGGATTGAACCCCCAATTTGACTTCAAGTTTATGATTATGGTCAAGAGGCGGTGGAACAAAACTAACTGGCCCAGGGAAATAATGTAGTATTCTGCACCCCTTATCCTTTGTATGAGGTATGTAATCCTGACTTTTTGACAAGAAAAATTCCAGAATATATGCACCTTGTTCCTCATTCCCTGACTCTTCAATTGGTTCGGATGACTCTATTTCCATATCATCATACAAACATAATGTGGAAAAATGCTTGGAGTGTGAACCAATGCGCTCAAACACATGAACTTCAGGACTTTCAACATCCTCAACATCAATGATACTAGAGTCAACAAAATTTATATCCTCAAAGTCCTTGGCTGACTCTAGTCTCACTTCTTCAACATCGACATCCACAAATTACAGTTGGCTAGGTTTTTTATGTTCTACTCTGACCCCCTCAATTATCACCTCAAATTCACGCTCTTTTTGGCTATTATCCCTAATATTGGCTTGTTGAGCATTTACAACTCCAACCACTTAACTCAATTGAGCCTCCAACTTGCGAATAGTTGCCTCTTGCCTTTCTATGCAGTTGTTTCTCATTATTTTATTCTAGAAGGCACTTTAACATATCTTTGATCTCCTTCAAGTCTGTCTCCCCAGGTTCTTTGTTCATATTAACTTCACAAGAAAAAGTAGAACCATCATAGTAAGGGATTGGGGGAAGATAATAAATATAAGCACAACCATAAAAGTGACCATTTTTACCACCACACACATCACACACATTCCACAAATAAGATTGAGTTGGTGCACGTAACTCGCTCTCGGGAATATTTTGATACAGGTGGTTTCCTTCACAATATGTATGGAGATCAATAGTAGAATTATCTACACCTAAATTTCCATAATTCCAAGATGTCATGTTTCTCAAATCAACAGTTATAAAAAAAACCAAAAAAACAAAACAAAATAAAAATTCAAACTTGAACCCTAGCAAAATATACTGCTACAACTACACCGTTAGTTCCCCGGCAACGACGCCAAAATTTGATCACGCCCAACTCTAGTCCTAAAAAGGATAAGCGGTCGCTGCAAATATAATCTGGTCTATAAGTCCGGAGTCGAATCCCACAGAGAACTAAAGTTTCGCTACAATTGTTCAATATTGCTAAGAAACGCAAGTCCAAACAACTTCCTAATTATTGAGATTATAATATTTATTTCTAACTAATTAACTAAGAAACTAAAGCAGTAAATTAACAGCTAAAGATGCTAAAGGTTGGAGATTAAATTTAGGAGGTCTAGAGTTATGATTTCCCCAACTGTCGGAATCCTTCCCCCTATGTTTTCTATAATTTCGGCTATGTATTCTCTACTGGTCGTGAGCACTTTAGGTGCCGTAATTCTCTCTCGAGCAACTATAATAATTTACTAAAAATATTCTCTCGAACTACGCTAGTTGGCTTTATCTAACTTCTCATTATGACCACGTCAAAACTTTGTTCTTTCTAAACCTACCTTTAAACCTGCTGTATTGATTTCTCACATACGTTAAGAGTGACGTTATTCAATAACCACCAAAATATGTATCCTTTCTCAAGAAACACATAATAAATAGGAACAGTCAATCGATGGCCATTCAATCAACAACAATAAACATGTAGATAAATAAGTAGATAAATCTAACGGCTCAATTATATAATAACATAACAAGAATTTATCCTACAAAAGGTTCCATCAAAACCTTAGATAACAAATTAGCTATTTCTAATAGTATGTAAAAATACAATACTAAAAGTCATAACCAACAATGAAAAATAATAAGAGGAAGGAAAAACTCGTAGAAGAATTCTCCGCCTTGCTCCTATTGTGTCTCTTCCTCCTTAGGTCGAATCTTTGTCTCAAATCTGTCCAATCTCCCAAAAATAACGTTCTCCCATGTATATATACCTAATAGGGTTGGTCCCAAACAATTATACCTTCTCCTACGCGAAAAAGAACAAGTTTCCAGGCCTAGACGCTCGCGGTCGTGGTCGCGGTCAACCGCGGTCTGGGCGCGATTATTTACCAACGTTCTGTCTCAATTTGTGTCAGGTCCGCGGTCGCGGTGCGACTGCGTGTTTCACCCTGTTCCCTTTGGAATTTGGAAAAATGTAAAACATGAAAGTTGTATCCTTTTGAGCTAGCTTTCCAACCATATATTATATAGCCCAAATGGAGTTCGGAGAAAAATGTTATGTTCATTTTACTAGACAGTGCACAATATACCTACTTGAGTCTTCGTTTGTTCTTAACTTTAAAATTGACCCCTCAACACGATCCCGGGTTAATTCCTTGGGCTTTTACTCAGACTTCAAAGCTCCAAATCACCTGAATTCATTTCATAACACTACATAGCTCGGAATCACTCCTACAAGGCATAAAACACACAATTAGTGCAAAACACTAGTGATTAAAGCTCAAACTCAATTAAAGTGAAGTAAATTAGAGTGTAATAAGCGACTAAAATACATAATTATAGTCTATCATCAAGTATCTATTGCAGTTAGAAGTTAAACTTTGTTTCCGTTATTGGTATTTTCTGTAAATTGTTAGGCTTACCTAGTCGTAGAGACTAGATTCCATCACGACGTGTTTCGGGGAGATGTTTGGGTCGTAACACACCTGGAGAATGAGGGAATTCATTTCAAAGTTTATTTCAAGTCGGTAGCAGGCTCCCACCTGGAGAATGAGGGAATTCATTCAAAGTTGAGTTGGTAGCAAGCACTCACCTGGAGAATGAAGGAATTCATTTCAAAGTTGATTTCAAGTCAGTAGCACGTGCCCACCTGGAGAACGAGGTCAATAGCAGGCGCTCGCCTTGGGAATAAGGGTATTTGCTTCATAAATTGGTTTAAATCTCAAGTCTACCTCAAGTTCAAGCTCAAGTTTACTTCAAGTTCAAGTTCAGGTTCATTTCAAGTTCAAACAACAGGAGTCCACCTGAAAAATATGGTCAATTCAATTTAGGAGTAGCAGAAGCTCCCCTTAGAAATGCAAGGCAACAGTTCGAGATGCACAACAAGGCTGAAGAAGATTCAACAGTAGATAGGATTTTGTAGTTTTTATCTTATTTGATTTTATTTTGATGTAATGACAGGAACCGCGGTCCGGAACCTCGATGGCACTTCACTCGACTCTCCACCTCAGTATCCATCTCCACTCTACCTACTTATGAACTACACGTACCCTGATTCCTTTATAGCCAAGGATATGTAGGCAGCTCGGATACCAGGGATCGGTAAAAAACTTCTTATCCATCTTTATTTTCTTTTGAATAAGCTTCGGGTCAGAAACCAATTGTGGTGCTTACTTAATTCTTTGCTCAAAAACTTTTCTAGTTTCCAAGAAAACATGGGCAATTGTAAGCACGTAATTTTGACTCGCATAATCTTTTTTAAACTTACTTTTAGTAGTTTTAGTATTTTAAAAAAATATATACTTGATTTATTTTGATAGGGTTTTAGTCTACTTTTAATTTTAATTAAAAAACATAATAAAAAAAAGATAGTTTTGTTTTTTATCTTATTATATATATTTTTCAAAGACATCAGTATTTTTTATAGTAATATTATTTTAATTTTACTAGGATTGTAACCTATTTATATTCACTTTTATTTTAGTGTAATCCTTAAAAATACAAAAATAGTTACATTTACCCAATTAAACCATCCCAGATCTGCAGATCCTTCTACCCTATTAGGTGGATATCATAGTAGTATGTTTATTTAAGGAGAGTCCTATTTTTCTTTTTTATTTCCAGCTATTTTGAAAGTAGTAAAGTATTTCGGACCTATGATGCGATAGAAAAAATTTGTATGTTAAGTATTTCAATTGTTCAATGTTGCTTTGAGAAATTTCTTTCAGGTCTTAGTACCCGATTTTAAAATGACTAAAAGATTAATGGTAGGGTAGAATCGATTTCTTTTAATATGGTTGAACGTTGTTTGGAGTGCAAATCTTATTAGTCTCAACTAGTGGAGATTTCTTCTGAGTAATCGTTATTTTGAGTCTTACAACTTAAAGCTCTTTTAGAAATTAAATTCAAATCTTTTCCTTGGTGTAGCTACTTCCATGATTAAAAATGTTGGAATAAGACATATTTTTTGTTCGGTTAGTGCAACCCTTGACTTTAGAAGGGGCTCATATTATATTTCAATCATTTATTATTATTTTTCTCATTTTAGTTCCATGATTATTTAAGTGTTCTTTGAGGATCTTATTTGTTTGGTTATTCTGTGACGTTGTTTGTCATAAGAAACACATAGCATCATGCATAGTTATAGAAAATGGATATTTCGTTGTATTTAATGTTCAATGGGTTGCGGCTGCTGAATGAAAAAAAATTGGACTTTGTATGATTTACTACAATTATTTATTTTATTGCTTCCATCGCTAAGAGCATGTTACAGGCTGTTTANTGTTTGGGGATGTAGTAAAAAAAAAAATGATTGTGGTGTTTTTGGGGTACCTTAGAGAAGAATTAGACTAGGTTTTTTTTTTTTTTTTTTTTTTTTGTTGAGGCTCGAGATTGTCCCCTTAATTATTATGATTTTATCAGGGCAATGTCCCGAAGCACATGTAATTGAAGACTAAAGGTAGACGCCTTTCGAGGAAGCATTAGTTAGGTTAGTTTAGAACTTTATTTCCTTTCGTTTTCTTTTAGGTAGGGGAAAACTTCGAGTCTCTTGTTTGCTTTTGCCTCAATTTGATATTCTTAAAAGCCAACGACATCAAGTACGAAACTGTACTAGTTACGGGACTTGAAAATGCCTAACACCTTCTCCCCGAGTCAAATGAAATTCATTTTTTAAATGGTGACTTGACACGCCGGAACCAAATGTCAAGTGGCGACTCAGTAAAATCTTTTGAAACATAATATTTTTGTCACTTTCGTGATTGAAAACTGTTTAACCAAAGAATTGGATTCTTTGCCCAAAGATATTTTAAGAAGAACACGGGTTTCTGATAACCAAAGAATAATTGTAAGCAAACTTGTAAATGGAAAGCAGTAAGATGCACATAAAGTAAGTATATTGCAATAGTACTTCAGATGTCCTTTTACATGTTATATTTTACTCCCTTATACAGGGAATTTCCTAATATAACGTCTGCCTTTTTCAGTGATTGAGCATTAATGACTAATTATGACATTAATGTAACGTTACAATGAGTAACCGTAACTGTTGCGTGAATGTTGTGTAACGTGTGGATCACTAATTGAAGATCTCTGAATCCGCCCTCTGTTCTACCCAGATACATTTTGACTGTGTCTCTTCATCTTCTCAATTAGGTTGAGACTTCCGTAGCTAATTAACCCGTGGTGTGATTTGCAGTGCCTCATACCTCTTCATAGAGTCTCGTACAGCTGTCGTGTCCTCATTGCTCCATGTAGATTGCTGAGTCATCAAGATTTATTACACGTGTGAAGCTCTTTTTTACCAATATAGATAGTCCTCCCACTTACCATATATTTATCGATCAATATTTGGTAAGTGGATACTCATTTATGGCGGGAATATTTTTCCACCGCTTCACTCGACTCATTGCATCTTTTTCTGTACGTAAGTGTCGCTTGTCACTTCCATTTAATTCTTATTCCACGTGGCATTTCCGGGTTGGTTCTGCAATTGTTCAGCGCCTTTTAGGGCTTTTTTACGGCTGCATCAGTCACGAAGTGACATCTTCAATTATGGCTTTCACATCAATTATCTTCGAGTATAAATAACTCCTTTTCTTTTCTTTCACGAAAAACTTCTAACTTTCGAACTTTATTTGTAAAGAACTTTTTCCTTTTCTTTATAGATATGTCTTCTTCAAACCAATCTAAGAGAGTCATAAACGTAGATGATTTGACTCCCTCTTCAGCTCCAACACGGAGTAGGAGAGGCGGCAGGTTGAGGAGTTTAGGTTCTACTCCTTCAAGGGAATCTTCCTCTTCTCAAATTACTTCTCCTCCTTCTTCTAGGTCTTTAACTTCTCTGAGGGCTAGGTCTTCTAGATCTTCGTCCAAAGGTATAGAATGTCACGAACCTTTGCGTGAACCGAGGGTCGATGAAATAGTACCTGCAGAGTTCACCTTTGCTAGGGATAGTCAGGCCCTTAGAGATCAGGTTTCTTCATTATCATCTCTTGATAGTGGCTACAAGTACCCTACCCAACTCACTGAAGATTTAATTCCTCTTATACGCAGGGACTGTCATTGGAGTTTCGATTTTCCTGTAATCGTTCCAAACAGTAATCAAAGAATAACGTCTTACAAGACGGGGCATTCTTTTGTTTATACATATCCTTTTACATTAGGGTTCAAGCCTCCCATCGACCCAGTAATCATCGAGTTCTGTTGATTTTTCAAAATTTTCTTGGGACAAGTCGGTCCTCTAGTATGGTGAGTCGTTGCATATCTTAGATACCCTGCTACCTTAGCTTCGATCCCTTTTACCTTTCATCATCGTATTCACCTCTATTCCCCAATGTTGTTCCATCAGGGAATTTTTACCCTAGCTGCTAGGAGTAAAAGGGCGTTAGTGACTTCTGAAGATGATAAGGATCGAGGTTGGTTTCTTCGGTATGTTGCTGTTCCTACTGCTGGTTTAGTAGGTGAAGAGAATCTTCCCTTCCCTGAGAAGTGGAATTTTGCATGTGAGTACATTTTTGCTCACATCCCTTGCTTTTTGCTTTACATGTTTTATCAATACCATAGTTGTTTCTTCTTTTTGCAGCAATCATGAGAACCGTCAAGAATATCTCCGGTTTCAGAGATTGGGTAGAAAAGCTTTTGTTAATTGCTCCATTGGAACAACGTTCGTGGAAGTACCTATCTGAGAGGTTTGTTTGGAGAGTTAAGACTCATGGTAAGTGAAGTTCTTATTTGTACTTGTTTATTCCTTTGAGCATTATTTAACCATTTCCTTTTGACAGAGTTTCCCGCTCGTGGAATTTCTGCATCCGCGTCTGTTCCCAAGTTATCCCTGGCTCAGGCCCAGGAGATCATTTCAGGCTCTGCTTCTTCAAAGAGAAAAGCATGTGGGTCAAGGACCTCGGGTAAAGAGGAGGAAGAGGAAGGCACTTTGGTCCATAGGTCACGCAGAAGGAAGGTGGTCTCAGACGACGAGTCTACACTTGTCATTGTGCCTTCCGTGCCTGAAGTTGGACTTTCTGCCTTCGATGATGCTACTCCCTCTCCCGTGCGTGAATCTGTTGGCCAATTATTCCGTGAAGGCTTTGGCTCTGTTGCTGATGAAACTCCCTTGGCTGTTTTCTCTCCAAATCTTAGAGAACTCCCTTCAACTGTTCCAATTATTTCTCCTGCTCCCGTGGCTAATCCTGCTCCTGTCGTTGCTCCCTCTCCCGTGGCTTTTTTGGCCCCTCAGACTTCCTCACCCGTAGCTTCTGCATCTCTACCTGCTTCCGTGCCTTCTGTTACAGAAGTAGGGTCTTCCAGCAGAGAGATGAGGCAGGTGATGATAGAAGTTACAGTGGATGGTAGTCTCTTTAAAAAGTCTGGCCAACCTGATGTGTGGTTGAAACCGTTGATAGGCCCGACAGAGAGAGCTAAGTTGGACAGCCACAGTTCCCTTACATGGGCTAATGAAATTCTGCATACTTCTTTAAAGGTAAAATGCATTTTCTTGTGTTCATTCTTGTACATGTTTTTACCATATCTAATTGGATTTCTTTTGCAGATCAATCTTATTGGCACGGAGCTTATGATAATGATTTCTCATACGGAGCAGGAAGTGAAAGAATGGCGTGCAGAAGCAGATAACTGGAAGAAGCAGTATGAGAGCTTAAGGCCCGACATGGAGGCTGTAGAAGAAGAAAAATGTACCTTGGAGCAGCAAGTGAGGGTCATGACAGCAGAGTTGTCCGTAGAGAAGGCATCCTCTGATCAGGCAGACAAGGATAAGAGCGTCCTAGAGTCCTCATTCGTGGAGTAGCTGTCTCGTGCCTCTAAAGAGGTCAGGAGTTTGAAGGCCTTACTAGACCAAAAGGAGGAGTATTCGGGCGAATTAGTGCAATCCCTTACTCAGACCCAGGAAGATCTCTGTAACTCTTTGGAGAAAGTTCAATTCCTGGAAAGGTCTTTCGCTCTTTTAAGGGCCTCTAATGATGCTGTCGTGACTGAGAGGGAAAGATGAGAGCTGAAGTTATGCTATAGGAGAAAGATTACGAAGCTCTTGAAGATAGGGCAGTTGTCAACACATTGACTGAAATGAGCCGAGATGGTTTCGACCTTGATGCTAAAATTGCAAAATCAAGGAGTCCATTGAGAAGGATCAACAAGGTCAGAATCTCTCTTCACCTGAAGGTGAGGCTCTTGCTGCTCAAGTCTCTTCATCCCAAGCCGCTCCTGCTCCTTCTGCCAGTGAATTCAACCCCCCTCCTGAAGAAATTTAAGAAGTTGGTTCACCCCCATTTTTTATATTTGTCTCAATTGGTGGTTACCCCCAGTCCCATCGGGGGTAAATTTGGATCTCTTTAAAGTCCCCAAATGACAACTTAGGGGCACCTCAATGTATAAAAATTCTATACGGCTAAGTATAAGTTAATACTTAGTTTTTACTTAGCCGTTTTAATATATTAATGCAAGTATGTCTTTTGTTTTCCGTTGAGTTTCTATTTCACTCTTTAAGTCTTTTTCATGCTTTATTTTTCGAGGTTTTAGTTTTACCTCTGAGTTTTGCATATAGAATGCTTTAGATTACTCGTACCTTTTCGTAATAGGCACGGTGTCATATTAAATGTGTGCCTTTTTGTAGTAGGCATAATTTATGGAAGAGGGCCCTTTTTTGATCGACACTTAATGAAGAAGACGTCTCAACTTCATAAAGGTGTAATAATGCAATAGAGTGATAGGAATTTTTCACATATTTAAGAATGTTTCTGAGGAATGTTTTTTGTTTGAACTTTCACAACTTTTTACATGTGTTTGACTATCGTCTAAAACTCATGTTGCAACTATTTTCTTTTAACAGATTTGATATACACTTGTATTTCGTAACTGTTTTTCGTATGTAACAGTTTTTTCGAGTTAATATAAGAGAGCAACTATTTTTCGTTCGTAACAGTTTTTATTCAAGTTGGGGTTTTCACCCATAACTGTTTTTGCCGACAACAGTTTTCAATAAGAACGAGGAAAATGCTTTTGCATCCGTAACTGTTTTATTTGATAACAGTTTTTTGAACAAGTATAAGGATTTTGATCTTTCATCCGTAACTGTTTTATTTGATAACAGTTTTCAATATGAGTACAACGATTTCGTGATTGTTTTTAGTTACAACAGTTTTGAATGAGTACAATGATGATGATATTTTATCCATAATTGTTTTTCGTTACAACAGTCTTTCTTTTGAATAAGTACAAAGATGCACATTTCTTCCTCGTGGCTAACATTGCTAAAATTTTGCCTTTTAACCTGAACATGTTAGAAGGTTTTTTTTTTGGATTAGAGGCTTTGTGTTTGAGTTCTTGGCTCTTTCGATTTTGCTAGTATCACTTGATTTGTTGGGTAGATGGATCTTCAGGCTCGATCTTTGACTTTTTGATAGTATTTTTTGCTTTGTTTTTGTCTTCCATATTGTATAGTCCCCCAAGTGTTTTAGCTTTGAAGAATGAAATCTCTAGCACTGGACTATTCCTTCCTTGTGGTCCTTTTCCTGAAAAGGAAAAACATACGGGACTCGAAGGTATATAATTTTTAGATGATGACTGCTTAACCCTTTAAAACGACCATCAGAAAGTGTAACCCTAGACCGGGAATTTAATTATTTCCTCGCGTCTTTGCAAGTCTAATATCATCATCTGGTGATGGTTTAGCTTTATGCCTATCATCTAAAAAGGTCAGCAAAATTTGAAATGTTCAAAATAAAATCGAACGTGAGATACCTGACCGGGGGTACTTCTTTTCCTTAAAAGTAGTACTTCTTCAAGTGAATGGCATTCCAACTTGTTGGTAGGATTCTGCCGTCCATAGCTTCCAACTCGTAGGCCCCCTTCCCAGCTATGCCTCGGATTTTGTAGGGTCCTTCCTAGTTTGGATTTAGCTTTCCTGTGCCTGCTTCTTTTGTTGATTGAAAGACTTTTTTGAGGACGAAGTCCCCAATCTTGAAGTACCTGAGATGAGCTTTACGGTTGTAATAAAGCTTTATGATTTGTTTTTGAGTTTCCATCTGTATCAGTGTTGCTTCTTTTCGCGGTTCGAGCAGGTCCAGATTGGTCCTTAATTCGTCGTTGTTTGCTTCCTCCGTGGTTGTTGTGAACCTTATGCTTGGTTCGCCAATCTCCACAGGTATTAAGGCTTCTGAGCCATAGACAAGTGCAAACGGAGTTTCTCCCATGGCTGTTTTTGAAGTTATTCTATATGCCCATAGTACTGCTGGTAACTCATCATGCCAGTTTCCTTTGGCTTTATCCAGCCTTTTTTTTAGATTGTTGATGATGACCTTATTCGTTGACTCAGCTTGACCATTAGCCACGGGGTGGTATGGCGTTGAAGTGATCTGTTTGATTCGCCAACTTTCAAAGAATTCTGCGATTTGCGAGCCTATGAATTGTGGGCCGTTATCGCACACGATCTCCTTTGGTATCCCAAAGCGGCATATTATGTTTCGCCATAAGAAGCTTTTAACTTCCTTTTCTCTCACTTGTTTGAACGCTTCTGCCTCTACCCATTTTGTAAAATAGTCGGTTAGCATGAGCAAAAACTGTACCTGTCCTTTAGCTGTGGGAAGAGGTCCTACTATGTCCATACCCCATGTCATGAAAGGCCATGGGGATATTATTGGATGCAATAATTCCGCTAGTCGATGCATGTTATTGGCAAAACATTGGCACCTGTCGCATTTGGATACGAAGTTCTCGGCCTCTTCTTCCATCTTAGGCCAATAGTATCCAGCTCTGATTAGGGTTTTCACTAAGGATCTCGCCCCTGAGTGATTTTCATAGTGTCCTTCGTGGACTTCTTTCATCACAAACTCCGTTTGGTTAGGTCCGAGGCATTTTGCTAGGGGCCCCCCGAACATCTTGTGATATAATGAGTTTCGAATGAGGCAGTACCGTACAGCTTTGCGGCGAAGTGCTTGAGTAGTTTTCTTGTCTTCAGGTACGGCGCCATTCTGCAAAAAATTTAGGATTTCGTTTCTCCAATCCCAGGTTAAATTATTGAAAGTTACCTCATTTCTATCCTGGTCGATAGCTGAATGGAATAGATGAACGACGATTGCATTGTCCTTGTTTGTTACTTCCGTGACTGCTGCGAGGTTAGCTAATGCATATGCTTCAGCATTTTCCTCTCTAGGTATATGTACTACCTTCCATGTTTTGAATTGTCTCACGAGCTCTCGTGCCTTTTCCAAATATTGTAACATCTGAGGCTCCCGAGCGATGTAAGTCCCCTGTATTTGATTTACTACCAATTGGGAATCGCTTTTGATCATGATTTGCTCGATTGAGAGCTCTCGTGCAAGTTCTAGTCCTGCAATAACAGCTTCGTACTCTGCCTCATTGTTAGTTATAGGATAACATTTGATATCCTGCTGTGTCTTTTCACTCGTGGGTGATATTAAGTCTATGCCTAAGCCGACACCTTTTATAATGGAAGAATCATCGGTAAATAGGGTCCATAGACCCGAATTAACACCGTTGAAGAGTTGTAACTCTCTCTCCACTTCAGGGACAATGCTATTACTAAAGTCAGCGACAAAATCAGCTAAGATCTGAGACTTGATTGCAGTCCTAGGCTGATATATTATTTCATGCTCAATTAATTTTATAGCCCACTTGGCTAATTTTCCTGATAGTTCTTGTTTATGCAATATGTTTCTTAATGGATACGAGGTCACAACTGTGATTGGATAACATTGAAATTATGGCCTTAATTTTCTGGATGCCATGATTAGAGCTAAGGCTAATTTTTCTAGATGTGGATATCTAGTTTCAGCATCTAGTAATGTCTTGCTTACAAAATAAATATGAGATTGTTTACCTTTATTCTCCCTTACCAACACTGCACTTATAACAATTTCCGAGACGGCAAGGTAGACGTACAACCTGTCCCCCTCATTTGGCTTTGATAGTAACAGAGGTTTTTATAGATAAGACTTTAGGTCTTTGAGAGCCTGTTGGCATTCTTCAGTCCATTCGAACCGATTTTGCTTTTTGAGAACTGCAAAGTTTCTCGGAATATTTGGAAATAAATCTTCCTAAGGCTGCAATTCTTCTCCTTAGCCTTTGAACTTCTTTTTTGTTTATAAGTACATCAGGGATTTCTTCTATAGCTTTAATTTGATCAGGATTTACCTCTATTCCCCTGTTTGATACAAGGAAACCTAAGAATTTACCTGATTCTACCCCAAAAACGCATTTTTCTGGATTCAGCTTCATATTGTACCTGCGTAAAATGTCAAAGGTAATATAGAGGTGCCGGAAATGGTCTTCCGCCCCTGTTGATTTTACCAGCATGTCATCGATGTAAACTTCCATCATTTTTCCCAGATGTTCCTGGAACATCTTGGTCACTAGCCTTTGATAGGTGGCTCCAGCGTTTTACAAGCCAAAAGGCATGACTTTATAACAATAAGTCCCCATGTTTGTAATAAAGGAGGTCTTTTTCTCGTCTGAGGGATCCATTTTAATCTGATTAAAACCAGAATACGCATCTAGGAAGCTTAACAATTCATGACTTGCGGTGGCATCAATCATTTGATCTATATGCGGCAATGGGAATGAATCTTTGGGGCATGCTTTATTTAAGTCAGTATAATCTACGCATACTCTCCATTTGCCATTCTTTTTAGGTAGAGTGTTAGCTAGCCAGTTAGGGTACGTTACCTCTCGTATCGAACCAATCATCAAGAGTTTTTGTACCTGTTCGTCAATCACTTGGTTCTTGAATGGTCCATGCTTTCTTTTCTTCTGCTTAACAGGTACGAAGGATGGATCTTCATTTAGTTTATGAGTCATCACTTCTAGTGGGATGCCTGTCATATCTGAGTGGGACAACACAAAGAAATCTGCGTTAGCCTTTAAATAATCAATTAACTTACCTCTTCGACC
The DNA here is from genome assembly GCA_005239525.1 of Nicotiana knightiana. Classification (NCBI taxonomy): domain Eukaryota; kingdom Viridiplantae; phylum Streptophyta; class Magnoliopsida; order Solanales; family Solanaceae; genus Nicotiana; species Nicotiana knightiana. Next base: position 20,209 of record ML438659.1, on the reverse strand, counting down.
AGGGCTCAGCCTCGTGCCTATATACACTTTTTGTTCAGGCTATTGTCTAGACAATGGAACAGCTTCGAGCTCTTCCGTAGTTGTTTTGATGTGCTCGTCTTCCTCCGGTTCATGAATGACGTCCAGTCTGGAATCTTCACCGGTGTGGTCCAATGCACTTTCCATGGTAAATTGATTCACCTTCTCGTGAGTATTTTATTTCGTACATGTTTAAGAAATAATACCTTCAATACCTATTTGGGTAGTAATTTCTTCCATGCCTGTTTTGGCGGTGTTACCTACTTGAGAGATTCCCTTATCTTTCGATTCTTCCACCTCTACTTTTTTGTTGTAGTGTACCGCGAAATTTATATTTCTCGCGGTTTGCTGATCGCCTCTAATTTGCTGAATCCCCCAATCAGATGGGAATATAATTACCTGATGCAAGGTGGAGGGTATTGCTTTCATGTCTTGGATCCATGGCCTTCCCACGATTACGTTATAAGCCATGTCAGTATCGATGACTTGGAACCTAGTACTTTTGATCACCCCCTCAGCATAAGGCTAAGCTCAATTTCTCCTTTTGTTATAACTGTAGAGTTATCAAACCCTAATATGGCTCGTGCCCTTGGGATTACTTGACTCCCCAATAGCATTTCTTCCATGACTCTTAGCAAAATGATATTGACTGAACTACCTGGATCAATCAACACTCTTTTTTGTATTGGTAAAAAAGAGTTTCACACGTAAGCCAGCTTTTGACAAGTCAGACAGTCACGTGGACACAGGAAAACGTGACAGCTGGATGTGATTCTTTAAAGAGGTACGGTACAAAGAGGCATGATTCAGTAAACCCTCGAGCTTATCAGCCACGGGAAACTCAACCTGATCAAAACAGGGGAGAGGCACGGTCAGAATGAATCTTGACAAAGTTATGGCAGATCCAAAGACCCACAATTGATTGCTAGAACGTTATGTAACCGTACCCCAATTATCGTTATCCTATGTAACGCATCATTAATGTCATAATTAGTCATTAATGAGTAACCATAGCAAGAGTTGTACGTTATAAGAATCTCCTATATAAGGGAAGGGAATACAACTTGTAAAGGCATCTGATTCTCGAATATAACTGACTTTGATTTTCTATATTTCTGCAATATAGTCTATTATTCCTTTTCTCCATTTCCTTGATTATCAGTAACCCACATTCATCTTAAAAATAAGCTTTAGTCAAAGGGTCTAATTCTTTGGTTAAACAAATTGGTTCTGTTACCGGGAATCTGATAATCTTTGTTTGCTTTTCAAGTGATATCCTCTGAACTATGTCAAACGCCAACGACAACAACCAGCAAAGGAGTGGAACCCCAGTTCCATCACCTTCAGGAACCCCACGTGGTTCAAGGGAACAATCCCATGAAAGATCCAATAACAACAATGGTGATAATGATCAAACTGTGGAACAAGATCGTGTAAAGAAAATGATTGCAGAGTGTGTGAGCCAAGCTTTGCAAGAATTTGCGAGAGGATTACCGGCAGCATTACCTACACCGCCGATGCCACCCCCCAATAAAACTATCACCATGGAAAATCCTCAATCTGTGTTGGAAAACTCAGGAAGAGGAGATACTACTAATGAATCTCTCGAAACGAGACCAGGTATATCTAATAACTCAGAATTATAAAATTTACTGCTAACCATGCTGAAACAGATGAAAGAGCAGAACGATTGCATTGAACAAATTCCTGTAGTACCACCTATCATCAAAGGCATTGATGTTGATAGATATTCTCAACAACCTTGGAAGCCAAGTGTGGCACCCTTGCTTATACCCAAGAAGTTTAAAATGCCTGACATTCCCAAATATGATGGAATAACTGACCCACTTAACCATGTGACTGCTTTCACTACTAGGGTAAAAGGTAACGACTTAACAAAACAAGATATTGAATCAGTCCTTGTCAAAAAATTTGGGGAAACACTTACCAAAGGGGCCCTAACCTGGTATTGTCTTCTCCCTAAAAATTCCATTGACTCTTTTGCTGGGCTTGCAGATTCATTTATAAAAGCACACTTTGGTGCACAAAAAGTTGAGAAGAGGATGGAAGACATATTCAAAATAAAACAAGGAGACACAGAACTACTCCATGAGTTTGTAGACAGGTTTTAACGAGAAAGAATGCAGTTACCCAGGGTGCCTGATAATTGGGCAGCCATGGAATTTGCAAGCAACCTAAACGATAAAAGCTCAGAAGCCACGAGACGACTTAAGGAAAGTCTAAGAGAATTCCCCGCTACAACATGGAACGATGTATATAACAGGTACAGTACTAAACTCAGAATAGAAGAAGATATCATTGCTCGTACGAGAGACGAAGATCATTCCAGATCCGAACATCCTGAATCAGATAGAAGATCAAGTAAAAATAGGTACGATCCTTACTTAGGACCCTCGGGCGCGATATCCGCCCCAGGTTCGAAAACACTAGGTCGGACTATAGACCACAAGGAAGAGACGTAGTCTCATCCTCGTCTAGATCCAGAAAAGATCGAGATGAACGACCTAGAGGTAGTACTCAAATTGGGGATCATACCTTTAATGTAAGTACTACTGAACTTGTCTCAATATTGAGGAACATGGGAGACAAGGTTAAGTGGCCCAAAGAGATGCGGTCAAATCCAAGTAGAAGGAACCCAGGTCACTGCTGTGAATTCCACAACGATCATGGGCTTGCGGATTGCAGATTTTTACAAGGTGAAGTAGAAAATTTATTGAAACAGTGCTATTTAACAGAATTGTTTAGTGATAAAGGTAAACAGGCATATATGAGGAAAATGTAGGAGCCCTCAAACCCTCCTTCTCCAAAACGAACCATCAACGTGATACATGGAGGTGAAGAAGTAAATGGAGTGATCCACAAAATAACCGCAAAGTTCACAATTACACATGGGAAATGGGCTCATGAAAATATGGAAGAAGACAATATAACCTTCGATGATGCAGATATCGGCGGATTAATGTTTCCGTACAATGATGCTCTGGTAATATCTTTACTTATTCATGAAACTAACGTAAAAAGAGTATTGATTGATCTAGGCAGTTCAGTCAATATCATTTTGCAAAGAGTCGTGGAAGAAATGCTACTGGGGAATCAAGTAATCCCAAGGGCACGAGCCATATTAGGGTTTGATAACTCTACGGTTATAACAAAAGGAGAAATAGAGCTTAGCACTTACGCTGAGGGGGTGATCAAAAGTACCAAGTTCCAAGTCATCGATACTAACATGGCTTATAACGTGATCATGGGAAGGCCATGGATCCACGACATGAAATAGATACCCTCCACGTTCCATCAGGTAATTAAATCCCCCTCTGAATGGGGGATTCAACAAATCAAAGGCGATCAGCAGACCGCAAGAAATATAAACTCTGTGGTACACTACAACAAGAAAATAGAGGTGAAAGAATTACGAGATAAGGGAATATCCCAAGCAGGTAATGCCGCCCAAACGGGCATGGAATAAATTAANACAGGCATGGAAGAAATTACTACCCAAATAGGTACGGAAGGTATTATTGCTGAAACAGGTACGAAAGAAAATACTTACGAGAAGGAGAATAAAATTTCCACAGAAGGTGTACTATAACACACAGATGCAGATTCTAGACCGGACGTCATTCGTGAACCGAAGGAAGATGAGCACATCAAAACAACTACGGAGGAGCTCGAAGCTGTTCCAATATCTAAACAAAAGCCTGAGCAGAAAGTGTATATAGGCACGAGGCTAGGCCCCGCTCGAAGAGGTAAGTTAATTGATTATTTAAAGGCTAACGCAGACTGCTTTGCGTGGTCCCACTCAGATATGACAGGCATCCCACCAGAAGTGATGACTCATAAACTAAATGAAGATCTATCCTTCGTACCTGTTAAGCAGAAGAAAAGAAAGCAAGGACCATTCAAGAACCAAGTGATCGACGAAGAGGTACAGAAACTCTTGAAGATTGGTTCAATACGAGAGGTAACGCACCCTAACTGGCTAGCAAACACCGTGGTAGTACCTAAAAAGAATGGCAAGTGGAGAGTATGCGTAGATTATACTGACTTAAATAAAGCATGCCCCAAAGATTCATTCCCATTGCCGCATATAGATCAAATGATTGATGCCACAGCAGGTCATGAATTATTGAGCTTCTTAGATGCATATTCTGGTTATAATTAGATTAAAATAAATCCCTCAGATGAGGAAAAAACCTCTTTCATTACAAATAGGGGGACTTACTGTTATAAAGTTATGCCTTTTGGCTTAAAAACGCTGGAGCCACCTATCAAAGGTTAGTGACTAAAACGTTCCAAGAACATCTTGGAAGGACGATGGAAGTCTATATTGATGATAATTTAGTAAAATCAACACAAGCACAAGACCATTTCCAGCATCTCTCTACTGCTTTTGATATTTTACGCATGTATAATATGAAGCTAAATCCAGAGAAATGCGCTTTTGGAGTGCAATCAGGTAAATTTTTGGGTTTCCTTGTATCGAACAGAGGGATAGAGGTAAATCCCGCTCAAATTAAAGTTATAGAGGAAATATCTGATATTTTAACAAATAAAAAGGAAGTTCAAAGACTAACAGGGAGAATAGCAGCTTTGGGTAGGTTTATTTCTAAATCTTCCAAAAAAAGTTTTAAATTCTTCTCAATTCTCAAAAAGCATAATCAGTTCGAATGGACTGAAGAATGATAGCAAGCCCTCAAGAATCTGAAGATTTATCTACAGAAGCCACCACTGCTTTCAAAGCCAAAAGAAGGGGAGAGATTGTACATCTACCTGGTTGTCTCTGAAATTACTGTAAGTGTAGTGTTGGTAAGAGAAGAAAAAGGTAAACAATAACCTATCTATTATGTAAGTAAAACTTAGATGCTAAGACTAGATAACCACATCTGGAAAAGTTAGCCTTAGCTTTAATAATGGCATCTAGAAAATTATGACCATATTTTCAATGCCACCCAATCACCGTTGTGACCTCATATCCTTTAAGAAATATTCTGCATAAACGGAAATTGTCAGGAAGATTAGCCAACTGGGCCATAGAATTAAGTGAGCATGAAATAATCTATCATCCTAGGAATGCAATTAAGTCCCAAATACTAGCTGATTTTGTTGATGATATTAGTAATAGCATTGTACCTAAAGTAGAAAAAGAGTTATAACTCTTTAACGGTGCTAATCCAGGCCTATGGACCTTCTTCACCGATGGTTCTTCAAATATAAAAGGTGTCGGCTTAGGCATAGTCTTAATATCACCCACGGGTGAAAAGACACGGCAAGCTATCAAGTGTTATCCTATAACTAACAATGAAGCAGAGTACAAAGTTGTTATTGCAGGGCTTGAACTCGCACGGGATCTCAATCGAGAAAAATGTGATCAAACGACTCCCAACTGGTAGTAAATGAAATATAGGGGACTTACATCGCGAGAGACTAGAATGCAACAGTATCTTAAAAAGCACGAGAGCTCGTAAGACAATTCAAAACATGGAAGGTAATGCAAATACCTAGAGAGGAAAATGTAGAAGCAGATGCACTAGCTAACCTCGCAGCAATCACGGAAGTAACAAACAAAGACAATACAATTGTCGTTCAACTATTTCATTCAATAATATACCAGGACAAGAATGAAGTAACTTTCAACAACCTAACCTGGTACTGGAGAAACGAAATTCTTAATTTTTTGCAGACTGGAGAATTCATGTACGCATAGCTCACAGTGACAACAACCACCTCTTCCAGATGTTCATAATCCTTTTCCCATACTTGAAGCTCTTCTCTCAGTCCGTCCTTCTCTGCTTCCGCAGCTTCGTGGGCGGCCCTTAACGGTTCAATCGACTCCTCTAAAGTTTCAGCTTTGTCCAAAGCCTTATGAAGATCTTCTTGAGTACGAGTGAGTGATTGCACGAGCTCGCCTGAGTATTCCTCCTTCTTCCCCAACAATTTATTCAAGTCCCTAATCTGCTCTGAGGCACGAGACAGCTGCTCAGCGAAAGAAGACTCCAGAACACTCTTGTCTTTATCAGCCTGACTGGAAGAAACCTTCTCTACTTCCAGTTCTGCTGCCATGAGTCTCATCTGCCGCTTCAAGGTACTCGTTTCCTCTTCTAAAGCATCCATGTCAATCCTTAGGCTATCATACTGTGATTTCCAATTATCAACATCGGCCTGCAACTCTTTTGTCTCCTGGTCAGTGTTTGAAATCCTCTTCATAAGCTCCATGCCTATAAGGTTAATCTATAAGAAATAAACCAGTCAGATGTGGTAAATTTCATATACGAAAATGAAAGAGGATAACTTGCATCATACCTTCAAAGAAGTATGCACGACCTCATTGGCCCATGTAAGAGCACCGTGGCTGGCTAGCTTTGCTTTCTCAGAGGGACCTATCAAAGGCTTGATCCACGCCTCAGGCTCACCCGTTTTCTTGAAAAGATTCCCCTCAGCTGGAACCTCTATTACCACATGTCGCATCTCTCTGCTGGAAGACCCTACTTCCCTAACGGAAGGCATGGAAGCAGGCAGAGATGGAACAATAACAGGCACGGAGGGTTGAGGATCTGGAGTAGACACGGGCAAAGCAGCAGGCACGGAGAGTTGAAGAGTCGAGGAAGTTACGGGAAAAGAAACAGCAGAAGTTGAAATAGCCAGAGGAACAGACGAGACAGCTTCTCTCAAAGAAACATGAAAGACAGTAGCCAAAGGGACATCGTCAGGAGCGAGATCAACACCCTCATGAATAGGGAAATGTGAAACATCATCAAGGACAGGGGGCTCAATCACAGACACGGAAGGCAAGGTTAAGGCTGTAAGCTCATTATCTAAAATCATCCGCCTTCTCCTTGGCCTGTGTACTAAAGCACCTTATTCTTCTTCTTCTACGGAACGAGACTCACTAATATTCCTCTTCGAGGAAGATGAACAAACAATGATTTCTTGGGCCTGAGCCAAAGACATCTTCGGGATAGATGAAGCAGACACCCCACGAGAAGAGAACCCTATTAAAAGAGAAAAAGTTAAACGACAAAGAAAGAAGAGACTCTAGTAAGGAAAGAAGCAAGAACAAGAGCTTCACTTACCGTGGGTCTTTACATGCCAACCATACCTCCCAGCGAGGTATTTCCAAGATCTCTCTTCTGAAAGAGCGACGGACAATAATTTTTCTACCCAATCACGAATACCGGAGACATTCTCAACAGTATTCATGATTGCTGAAAGAAGAAAAAACAGATACGGTGTTAATAAAACATCTCAAGTCAAAACGAGAAAAAGTAAATATGAGCTATAGCATACTCACGTGCGCGATTCCACTTCTTAGGGAAGGGAATATTTTCTTCACCCACTAAACTAACAGCGGGTACAGCAACATACCGGAGGTACCAACCCCTATCCTTATCATCTCCAGGGGTTACCAGCACTCTTTTGCTTCTAGCAGTCAGAGTGAAAACCCATTCACGAATAACGTAGGAGAGTAGAGATGAATAAGATGGTTGAAAGTAAAAGGAACCGAGGCTAAAGAAGCCAAACTCCTAAGACATGCAACAACTCGCCACACAAGCGGACCAACTTTTCCTAAGCAGATATTGAAAAAATGACAAAACTCAATTATAACTGGGTCAATGGGGGGGGTCTAAACCCTAGAGTGAAAGGATACGTATAAACAAAAAAATATCCTGTCTTGTAAGAAGTTATTTTTTGATTACTATTCGGAATATACACAGGAAGGTCAGACCTCCAAAAGCACTCCCTACGAACAAGGGAAATCTGACCCTCAATTATAAGGGTTGAATATCTTTCGACACTTTCAAGAGAAGAAGATTGGTCTACAAGAACTTGACTATCCCTAGCAGAAACTAACTCAACAGGGATAATTTCATTGACTCCAGGTTCACGAAGGCGTCCGCCTCTACCTCTAGACAGAGACCGAGAAAACCTAAACCTTGGAGAAACTAGAGATCTAGTGGAAGAAGAAGGAACTATCTGAGGAGAAGAGGATCCCCTCGAAGGAGTGGATCTTAGACTTCTAAGTCTACCACCCCTCCGACTCCTATTCGGAGCAGAAGATGGAGTTAAACTTTCAATATCTATTACTCCCTGAGTTTGGTTTGAAGAAGACATGTTTACGAAGGCAAGAAGAAAGTTCTTTACAAAAGACAAAGTTAGAAAAGTGTTTCGTGGAAGCAAAGAAAAGAAGAAAGGTATTTATACTTGAGGACAACCGTCAAACATGGAAAAAAAAAGAAAAATAATGATGAAAAGTCATAATTGAAGATGTCACTTCGAGACTGGCACAGCCACAAAAAGCCCTAAAAGGTGCCGAGTAAATGCAGAACCAATCTGAAAAGGACACGTAGTATGAGAATTAAATGGAAGTGACAAACGACGCCTATGGTGCAGAGAAGGATACAATGATTCGAGGAAAAGCGGCGGCAAAATATTCCCGCCATAAATGAATATCCACTTACCAAATATTAATCCTTAAATATATGGTAAGTGGGGGGACTATCTGTATTGGTATAAAAGATTTTCACACGTAAGCCAGCTTTTGACAACTCATCCAGTCACGTGGACACAGGAAAACGCGATAGCTGGATGTGATTCTTTGAAGAGGTATGGTACAAAGAGGCACGATTCAGTAAACCCTCGAGCTTATCAGCCACGGGAAACTCAACCTGATCAAAACAGGGGAGAGGCATGGTCAAAATGAATCTAGACAAAGCTACCGGCAGATCCAAAGACCCACAATTGATTGCTCGAACGTTATATAACCGTACCCCAATTACATTTATCCTTTGTAACGCCTCATTAATGTCATAATTAGTCATTAATGAGTAACCATAGAAAGAGTTGTACGTTATAAGAATCTCCTATATAAGGGAAGGGAATACAGCTTGTAAAGGCATCTGATTCTCGAATATAACTGACTTCGATTTTCTATATTTCTGCAATATTGTCTATTATTCATTTTTCTCCATTTCCTTGATTATCAGTAACCCGTATTCATCTTAAAAATAAGCTTTAGTCAAAGGGTCTAATTCTTTGGTTAAATATTTTTACGTTAGTGTCATGAATAAGTAATGATATTACCAGAGCATCGTTGTGAGAAAGCATTAATCCGCCGATATCGTCCGCTTCCAGATTTTCACGAACCCGTTTTCCATGTGTAATTGTGAACTTTGTGGTCATTTTTCAGATCACTCCGTTTACTTCTTCACCTCCGTGTATCACATTGACGGTTCGTTTTGGAGATGGAGGTTTTGGGGGCTCCTGCCTGTTCTTCATGTATGCATGTTTACCTTTTTCACTAAACAATTCTGTCAAATAGCCCTGTTTCAATAATTATTCTACCTCACCTTGCAAAAATCTGCAATCTGCAGTTTTGTGTCCATGATCATTATGGAATTCACACCAGAGTCTGGGTTCCTCTTATTCGGATTCGACCTCATCTCTTTGGGCTATCGAACCTTATCACCCAAATTTCTTAACACTAAAATTAGTTCAGAGGTACTTACATTAAAGGTATGATCCCCAATTTGCGCATTACCTCTAGGTCGCTAACCTTGATCCCTTCTGGATCTAGATGAAGACGAGCCTGTCCCTCTACTTGGTGGTCCATAATCTAACCTGGTTTTTTCGAACCTGGGACGAGTTTTGCGTCCTAATGGTCCCATGTAAGGATCATACCTATTTTTACCTGATCTCCTGTCTGATTCTGAACGCCTGGATCTGGTATAATTTTCCTCTTTCGGACGAGCAATGGTATCTTCTTCTATTCGAAGTTTAGTACTATACCTATTATAAACATCGTTCCACGTTGTAGTTGGGAATTCTCTCAAGCTTTCCTTTAGTCTTCTCGTAGCTTCTGAGCTTTTGTCATTTAGATTACCTGTGAATGCCATGGCTACCCCATTATCAAGCACGCTTGGTAGTTGCATTCTTTCTCGTTGAAACCTGTCTACAAATTCACGAAGTAGTTCCGTATCTCCTTGTTTTATTTTAAAGATGTCCTCCATCCTTTTCTCGACTTTTTGCGCACCGGAGTGTCCCTTTATGAAAGAATCTGCAAGCTCGGCAAAAGAATCAATAGAGTTTTCAGGGAGAAAATAATACCAGGTTAGCGCCCCTTTGGTAAGTGTTTCTCCAAATTTTTTAACCAGGACCGACTCAATTTCTTGTTTTGTTAAGTCATTGCCCTTCACTCCGGTGGTAAAGGTAGTTATTCGGTCGCGTGGGTCGGTTGTCCCATCATATTTAGGTACGTCAGGCATTTTAAACTTCTTTGGAATGGGTAAGTGTGCTACGCTTGGTTTCCAAGGTTGTTGAGAATATCTATCAACGTCAATGCCTTTGATAACAGGTGGTACTCCAGGAATTTGTTCGATTCGATCCTTTTGTTCCTTCATCTGTTTCTGCAAAGTTAGTAAAAAAGTTTGTACTTCAGAGTTATTAGATATACCTGGTCTCGCTTCGAGAGATTCATTAGGAGTATCTCCCCTTCCTAAGTTTGCCAACCCAGATTGAGGATTTTCCATGGTGATGGTATTATTGGGGGGGGTGTCGGTGGTGTAGGTAACGCTGTCGGTAATCCCCTCGCAAATTCTTGCAAAGCTTGGCTGACATACTCTGCAATCATTTGCCTTACCCGATCTTGTTCCACCGTTTGATCATTATTATCATTGTTGTTATTGGATCTTTCTGGGGATTGTTCTCTTGAACCACGTGGGGTTCCTGAAGGCGATGGAACTGGGGTTCCATTCCTTTGCTGGTTGTTGTCATTGGAGTTCGACATAGTTCAGAGGATATTACTTGAAAAGCAAACAAAGATTATCACATTCCTGGTAACAGAACCAATTTGTTTAACCAAAGAATTAGATTCTTTGCCCAAAGCTATTTTAAGAAGAACTCGGGTTTCTGATAACCAAAGAATAATTGTAAGCAAACTTGTAAATGGAAAGCAGTAAGATGCACAAAAGTAAGTATATTTCAATAGTAGTTCGGATGTCCTTTTACAGGTTATATTTTACTCCCTTATATAGGGAATTTCCTAATATAACTTCTGCCTTTTTCAGTGATTGAGCATTAATGACTAATTATGACATTAATGTAACGTTACAATGAGTAACCGTAACTGTTGTGTGAATATTTTGTAACGTGTGGATCACTAATTAAAGATCTTTGAATCCACCCTTTGTTCCTCCCAGATACATAAACCCTTTTGAGCTTTAAAACCACTTTATTTATATTTAAAAAAAGGTGTGACAATAACTTAAATTAATGATAAGCAATTACGGAAAACTTAATAACAACTTCAATTAAGGATAAGCAATTTCGGAAAAGATAGCATGGCTATAAAAAGGCAACAATTTTAATTAAGGCACATAAGAATTCAATTGGAAACAAGGATAAAACATGATAAATTAATTCAAAATAAGACACATAAGGGTAAATTTTATAAATGGAGTACTTAACATGATAAAACAACTTCATATCTAATGAACATAAGAACCTAAGGGCCCTAAACTGTCAAATTTCTACATTAAGCCTGAGTACGCACTCGTCACCTCGTGTACACGGCCTACACATGACACAATTAGCACAAATGACTCAAATCCTAAGGGGTAGTTCTCCAACACAAAGTTAGGAAAGATACTTACCTCAAAAAGCTAGATAATATGACTTTCTCGAGTGAAACAACCTCCGGAAAGCTCAAATCTAGCCAAAATAACTTCAAATCATAATAAAACTCATCGGAAACAATTCTGGATACTAAAGGTTCGATCTTTAATTAACACTAAAAAGTCAACCCTCGGGTCCGCACCTAGGAACTGACAAATTCACAAAACTCGAAAACCCATTCCGATATGAATCCAACTATACAAAACTTATCAAATTCCGATATTGAATCGCCCTTCAAATCCTCATTTTCCATTTTTGAAAGATTTTTACAAAATTCTCATTTTCTTCCATTCAATTCACTATTTTAATAATGAAAACAAAGATAAAACCATGAAAAAAAAAATTAAATCCGGGCAAAGATCACTTACCCAAACAATCACGTGAAGAACCCTTCAAAATCGCCCAAATCCGAAGTCTATAACTCAAAATATGAAGAAAATGGCCAAACCCTCGACTTATTTAATTCTGCCCAGGTCTTCCACATTTGCGGACAATAATGCACGCCTACGAGCTCTCTTTTGCGAACAAACATTTTGCTCCTGCACTGCCTTCGCTTCTATGTTCCCACGCATCGCACCTGCGATGTCGCAAGTGTGCAAGATATCTCGCTCCTGCGAGCACACACCCTACTGCCAGCTTCCGCTTCTGAGTCTTCATCTCCGCGTCCGCAATCACGCAGGTGCGGAAAGTACTTCGCACATGTGACCACTGTCCAGCCCATCCTATTTCGCTTCTGCATTCACTGCCTCGCCTATGCGGTATCGCACCTGCGACCAAATCCATCGCATGTGCGATGGCACCAGTCCAGAACTCCTCGGCATTTCCTGAAGTCCAAAATCTGATCTGTTAACCTTTCGAAATTCTGAGGCCCCCGGGACCTCAATCAAATATACCAATACGTCCTAAAACACAATACGAACTTATTCGAGGCCTCAAACCACATCAAACAATGTCAAAATTTTGAATCGCACCTCGAATCGAACTTATGAATTTCCAAATCTTCCAACTTCCAATACTCGTGCCGAAACATATCAAATCAACCCGGAATGACGTCAAAGTTTTCATGCAAGTCTCAAATGACATAATGAAGCTAATCCTACTCTCAGAATTGCATCCGATTCCAATATCAACAAAGTCAACTCCCGGTCAAACCTCTCAACCTTCCAAAACTTCAATTATCCAATTTTCACCGAAATGCTTCAATTTACTCTACATACGTCCAAATCCAAATTCGGGCGCATTCCTAAGTATTAAGTCACCATATGAAGCTATTATAATCATCAAAATGTCATTTCGAAGTCATCTACACAAAAGTTGAAACTCCGGTCAACTCTCATCGCTTAAGCTTCTAAAACAAGAATCTTTCTTCCAAATTGATCCCGAATCATTCGAAAACTGAACTCGACCGTACACGCAAGCCATAATACACAATACGAAGCTTCTCGGGACCTTAAGTCACCGAACGGGATACTAATTCTCAAAAAGACCTGTCGGGTCGTTACAGTGTCTATGTTTTCTTTCTGCTATGCATTTTTGCTAGTGTGTATAGGCACAGGAATTTTGGTGTATTTTACCTAATTGTTTGAATATATTGTTACATAAATCATTAATAAACTCAGTCCCATTGTCTGATGTAACAATTTTAGCCATGATATTGAACTGAGTTTGAACATATTTTAGGAAGTATTTCTACTATGGTTAGAAAGTATTTATTTCCCTCAAAAATTTGAACTTTGTAAGGTGCCCATATATCCATATGAACAAAATCAAATTTAGCAGTGTTTTTACTTAAGCTAGTAGGGAAAGGTAGTCTACAATGTTTTGCACATGGACATATACCACATTTCTTAAAAGTTTCAGTTATAACCTGATTGTTAGAAGGTAGTATTTTATTTAAAGTTGTACTAGATACATGGCCAAATCTCATATGCCATTGCTTTATTTCTTCTTCACTAACAGTAGTAGCTTGATGCACTTTTAAGTTGGTTTATCTAAGTTTTTCAGTCGACTGGTTTAATAGCTGTAACGACCCGGCCACTCATTTTGAGAATATTAGCCTCGATCCCATATTTACTGCTTTCCCGTATCTTTTTCTGCTTATGTAACTTGTCAGGAGATTTTGTTCGTGGTTTCGGAGTGCTTTTGTAAGGCCCCAGAAAATTTTGCTAAGTAATTTAGGATTCGATGTGCCAGGTAGGCTAATTATAACGCTTTTGTGCTATAAATATGATATAAACGAATTGGATTTGGTAAATAAGTGTATAAGTCATAAAATAAGTATTATGGAGTCCAGGGAGAGGCCTAATGTAGGGCCCCGGAAAAAAAACATCACTATGTAATTTAAGGTTTTGTGGTATCAAGGTAGGTAATACATTGTACTTCCGGAGTTTTGGGATTGAAAGATGCGCTGAGGAGTTGAAAATTTTTCGTTGCAGGTAGACCAGGCTTTAGGTAGATAAAGCCTAGATAAAGCCAGCCAGACCAGGCTTTAGGTAGATAAAGCCCGGGTAAAGCCAGGCCAGACCAGGCTTTAGATAGATAAAGCCTGGTGTATTGGTAAAAAAGAATTTCACACGTAAGCCAGCTTTTGAAACTCAGCCAGTTATGTGGACACAGGAGAACGCGACAGCTGGATGTGATTCTTTGAAGAGGTATGGAAAAAAGAGGCACGATTCAATAAACCCTCGAGCTTATCAGTCAGGGGAAACTCAACCTGATCAAAATAGGGAAGAGGCACGGTCAGAATGAATCTAGACAAAGCTACGGGCGGATTCAAGAACCCACAATTGATTACTCAAACGTTATGTAATCGTACCCCAATTACCGTTATCCTTTGTAACGCCTCATTAATGTCATAATTAGTCATTAATGAGAAACCATAGCAAGATTTGTACGTTATATCAAGGAATCTCCTATATAAGGGAGGAGAATACAGCTTGTAAAGACTTCTGATTCTCGAATACAATCTACTTCGCTTTTCTATATTTCTGCAATATTGTCTATAATTCATTTTTCTCTATTTCCTTGATTATCAGTAACCCGTGTTCATCCTAGAAATAGCTTTAGTCGAAGGATCTAATTATTTGGTCAAACAAATTGGTTCCGTTAACGGGAATCTTATAATCTTTGTTTGCTTTTCAAGTGATATCCTCTGAACTATGTCGAACTCCAATGACAAATACCATCAAAGGAATGGAACCCCAGTTCCATCGCCTTCAGGAACCCCACGTGGTTCAAGGGAACAATCCCCAGAAAGATCCAATAACAACAATGGTGATAATGATCAAACTGTGGAACAAGATCGTGTAAAGCAAATGATTGCAGAGTATCTCAGCCAAGCTTTGCAAGAATTTGCAAGAGAATTACTGGCAACATTACCTACACCGTCGACGCCACCCCCAATAATACTATCACCATGGAAAATCCTCAATCTGGGTTCGAAAACTCAGGAAGAGGAGATACTCCTAATGAATCTCTCGAAACGAGACCAGGTATATCTAATAACTCAGAATTACAAAATTTACTGCTAAGCATGCAGAAACAGATGAAGGAGCATAACGATCGCATCGAAAAAATTCCTGGAGTACCACCTATCATCAAAGGCATTGATGTTGATAGGTATTCTCAACAACCTTGGAAGCCAAGTGCGGCACCCTTGCCTATACCCGAAAAGTTTAAAATGCCTGACATTCCAAAATATGATGGAACAACTGACCCACGTGATCATGTGACTGCTTTCACTACTGGAGTAAAAGGCAACGACTTAACAAAACAAGAGATTGAATCAGTCCTTGTCAAAAAATTTGGGGAAACACTTACCAAAGGAGCCCTAACCTGGTATTCTCTTCTCCCTGAAAATTCTATTGACTCTTTTGCTGAGCTTGCAGATTCATTTATAAAAGCACACTCTGGTGCACAAAAAGTTGAGAAAAGAATAGAAGACATATTCAAAATAAAACAAGGAGACACGGAACTACTCCGTGAGTTTGTAGACAGGTTTCAACGAGAAAGAATGCATTTACCCATGGTGCCTGATAATTAGGCAGCCATGGCATTTGCAAGCAACCTAAATGATAAAAGTTCAGAAGCCACGAGACGACTTAAGGAAAGTCTAAGAGAATTCCCTGCTACAACATGGAACGATGTATACAACAGGTATAGTACTAAACTCATAATAGAAGAAGATATCATTGCTCGTTCGAGAGATGAAGACCATTCCAGATCCAGACGTCCTAAATCAGATAGAAGATCAGGTCAAAATAGGTACGATCCTTACTTAGGACCCTCTGGACGCGATATTCGTCCCAGGTTCGAAAACACTAGGTCGGACTATAGACCACAAGGAAGAGACATAGTCTCATCCTCGTCTAGATCCAGAAAAGATCGAGATGAATGACCTAGAGGTAATACTCAAATTGGGGATCATACCTTTAAGGTAAGTACTACTGAACTTGTCTCAATATTGAGGAACATGGGAGACAAGATTAAGTGGCCCAAAGAGATGCGGTCAAATCCAAATAGAAGGAACCAAAATCACTGGTGTGAATTCCATAACGATCATGGGCACAAAACTGCGGATTGCAGATTTTTACAGGGTGAAGTAGAAAATTTATTGAAACAGGGCTATTTAACAGAATTGTTTAGTGATAAAGGTAAACAGGCATATATGAGGAACAGGCAGGAGACCCCAAAGCCTCTTTCTCCAAAGAGAACCGTCAACGTGATACATGGAGGTGAAGAAGTAAACGGAGTGGTCTGCAAAACAACAACAAAGTTCACAATTACACATGGAAAAAGGGCTCGTGAAAATATGGAAGAGGACAATATAACCTTCGATGATGCATATATCGGCGGATTAATTCTTCGTCACAACGATGCTCTGGTAATATCCTTACTTATTCATGACACTAACGTAAAAAGAGTGTTGATTGATCTAGGCAGTTTAGTCAATATCATTTTTCTAAGAGTCGTGGAAGAAATGCTACTGTGGAATCAAGTAGTCCCAAGGGAACGAGCCATATCAGGGATTGATAACTCTACGATTATAACAAAAGGAGAAATTGAGCTTAGCACTTATGCTGAGGGGGTGATCAAAAGTACCAGGTTCCAAGTCATCGATACTAACATGACTTATAATGTGATCGTGGGAAGGCCATGGATCCACGACATGAAAGCAATACCCTCCACCTTGCATCAAGTAATTAAATTCCCCTCTGAATGGGGAATTTAGCAAATTAGAGGCGATCAGCAGACCGCAAGAAATATAAACTCAGTGGTACACTACAACAAGAAAATAGAGGTGGAAGAATTATGAGATAAGGGAATCTCCCAAGCGGGTAACACCGCCCAAACAGGCATGGAAGAAATTACTACCCAAATAGGTACGGAAGGTATTATTATTGAAACAGGTACGAGAGAAAATACTTACGAGAAGGTGAATACAGTTACCACGGAAGGTGCATTAGACCACACGGATGCAGATTCCAGACCGGACGTCATTCATGAACTGGAGGAAGATGAGCACATCAAAAAAACTACGGAGGAGATCCAAGTTGTTCCATTATCTGAACAAAAGCCTGAACAGAAAGTGTATATAGGCACGAGGCTGGGCCCCGGTCGAAGAGGTAAGTTAATTAATTATTTAAAGGCTAACGCAGACTGCTTAGTGTGGTCCCACTCAGATATGACAGGCATCCCACCAGAAGTGATGACTCATAAACTAAATGAAGATCTATCATTCGTACCTGTTAATCAGAAGAAAAGAAAGCAAGGACCATTCAATAACCAAGTGATCGACAAAGAGGTACAGAAACTCTTGAAGATCGGTTCGATACGAGAGGTAAGGTACCCTAACTGGCTAGCGAACACCGTGGTAGTGTCTAAAAATAATGGCAAATGGAGAGTATGCGTAGATTATACTGATTTAAATAAAGCATGCCCCAAAGATTCATTCCATTGCCACATATAGATCAAATGATTGATTCCACAGCTGGTCATGAATTATTAAGCTTCTTAGATGCATATTCTGGTTATAATCAGATAAAATGAATCCCTCAGATGAGGAAAAAACTTCCTTCATTACAAACAGGGGGACCTACTGTTATAAAGTTATGTCTTTTGGCTTGAAAAATGCTGGAGCCACCTATCAAAGGTTAGTGACTAAAATGTTCCAAGAATATCTTGGAAAGACGATGGAAGCCTATATTGATGATATGTTGGTAAAATCAACACATGCACAAGACCATTTCCAGCATCTCTCTACTGCTTTTGATATTTTACGCAGGTATAATATGAAGCTAAATCCAGAGAACTGCGCTTTTGGAGTGCAACCAGGTAAATTTTTGGGGTTCCTTGTATCGAATAGAGAAATAGAGGTAAATCCCCCTCAAATTAAAGCTATAGAAGAAATACCTGATATTTTAACGAATAAAAATGAAGTTCAAAGACTAACAGGGAGAATAGCAGCTTTGGGAAGATTTATTTCTAAATCTTCCGAAAAACGTTTTAAATTCTTCTCAATTCTCAAAAAGCAGAATCAGTTCGAATGGACTGAAGAATGTCAGCAAGCCCTCAAGAATCTGAAGATTTATCTATCGAAACCACCACTGTTTTGAAAGCCAAAAGAAGGGGAAAGATTGTACATCTACCTGGCCGTCTCAGAAATTGTTGTAAGTGCAGTACTGGTAAGAGAAGAAAAAGGTAAACAATCACCTATCTATTATGTAAGTAAAACTTTGCTAAATGCTAAGACTAGATATCTACATCTGGAAAAGTTAGCCTTAGCTTTAATAATGTCATCAAGAAAATTACGACCATATTTTCAATGCCACCCAATCACCGTCGTGACTTCATATCCTTTAAGAAATATTCTGCATAAACAGGAATTGTCAGGGAGATTAGCCAAGTGGGCCATAGAATTAAGTGCACATGAAATAATCTATCAGCCTAGGACTACAATTAAGTCTCAAATACTAGCTGATTTTGTTGTTGAATTTAGTAATAGCATTGTTCCTGAAGTAGAGAAAGAGTTACAACTTTTTAACGGTGCTAATTCAGGCCTATGGACCATATTCACCGATGGTTCCTCAAATATAAAAGGTGTCGGCTTAGGCATAGCCTTAATATCACCCACGGGTGAAAAGACACGGCAAGCTATCAAGTGTTATCCTGTAACTAACAATGAAGCAGAGTACGAAATTGTTATTTTTGGGCTTGAACTCACACAGGAGCTCTCAATCGAGCAAATTGTGATCAACAGCGACTCCCAACTGGTAGTAAATCAGATACAGGGGACTTACATCGAGCGAGAGACTCGAATGCAACAGTATCTTGAAAAAGCACGAGAGCTCGTGAGACAATTCAAGACATGGAAGATAATGCAAATACCTAGAGAGGAAAATGCAAAAGCGAATGCATTAGCTAACCTCGTAGCAGTCACAGAAGTAACAAACAAAGACAATGCAATTGTCATCCAACTATTTCATTCAATGATCGACCAGGACAGGAATGAGGTAACTTTCAACAACTTAACCTGAGACTGGAGAAACAAAATTCTTAATTTTTTGCAGAATGGCACCGTACCTGAAGACAGGAAAGCAGCTCAAGCACTTCGCCGCAAAGCTGCACGGTACTGCCTTATTCGCAACTCGCTTTATCGCACGATATTTGGAGGACCCCTAGTTAAATGCCTCGGACCTAACCAAACGGAATTTGTGATGAAATAAGTCCACGAAGGACACTGTGGAAATCACTCAGGGGCGAGATCCTTAGTGAAAACCCTAAAACCCTAATCAGAGTTGGATACTATTGGCCTAAGATGGAAGAAGAAGCCGAAAACTTCGTATCCAAATGTGACAGGTGCCAAAGGTTTGCCAATAACATGCATCGACCAGCGGAATTATTGCATCCAATAGCTTCTTATGGTGAAAAGTAATATGCCGCTTTGGAATACCAAAGGAGATCGTGTGCGATAATGGCCCACAATTCATAGGCTCGCAAATCATAGAATTCTTTGAAAGCTGGCAATCAAATGGATCACTTCAACACCATACCACCCCGTGGCTAATGGTCTGGCTGAGTCAACGAATAAGGCCATCATCAACAATCTAAAGAAGAGGTTGGATAAAGCCAAAGGAAACTGGCCTAATGAGTACCAGCGGTATTATGGGCATACATAACAACTTCAAAAATAGCCACGAGAGAAACCCTGTTCACACTTGTTTATGACTCAGAAGCCTTAATACCTGTGGAGATTGGCAAACCAAGCATAAGTTTCTCAACAGCCATGGAGGGAGAAAACGACGACGAATTGAGGACCAATCTGGACCGGCTCGAACCACGGAGAGAAGCAGCACTGATACGGATGGCAGCTCAAAAATAAATCATAGAGCGTTATTACAACCGTAAAGCTCATCTCAGGTACTTCAACATTGGGGACTTAGTCCTCAAAAAAGTTTTTCAATCAACGAAAGAAGCAGGCGCAGGAAAGCTAAATCCAAACTGG
>MDKJ01190699.1:0-19078 GCA_005239525.1 Nicotiana knightiana | reverse complement strand
TGCGCATAAAATGTAAGGTATATCACATGTTAAACTATGCAATTTAGTCTCGCATCAGTGATGAAAAGGTAGTGGTACACATGCACAAATCTATAAGGCAACCGAATAGCAATGAAGTGTGTTCTTTCGTGGACTTGGTGACCGATGTGATTATTGATGATACAAGAGCCACGATTAATGTGGGTGATATGTTGGAGTCCGTCTTGATCAATTTTTATGATGACGAGATGGATGTCTTCATGGAATGTTTAATTCTTTGCAAGGAAATTGATCGTACAACTATGCACCCCAGAAACTTTTCTTGGATCTTGAGAATAGGAAAACTCCCCTTACAAAGCCTTCAATTGAAGAGCCTCCTATCTTGGAGTTGAAGCCATTGCCTCCACATCTCGGGTATGAATTCCTTGGCCCTTGTTCTACTTTACCGATTATTTTTTCCTCTTGTTTGACTAGCGTGCAAGTTGACACAACATTGGCGGTGCTCCACAAGTGGAAGAAAGCTATTGGGTGCACTTTGGCAGATATTCGGGGAATAAGCCCCGCATTTTGCATGCATAATATTAACTTGTAGGAAGATTCCAAACTCTCTATTGAACATCAAAGGAGACTCAATGAAGCCATGTAAGACGTGGTCAAAAGGATATCATCAAGTGGTTATACGCCAGGGTTGTCTACCCCATTTCTGTCAGATCGCTGACTTCTTTGGTGTAATGTGTCCCGAAGAAAGGGGCATAATCGTGGTCACCAATTACAAGAATAAGTTGATTCCCACAAGAACGGTGACCGTGTGGAGAGTGTGTATGGACTATCAAAAGCTAAACAAAGTCACAAGGAAAGACCATTTCCTACTCCCCTTTCTTGACCAAATGCTTGATAGGTTGGCCGGCCGTGCTTTCCATTACTTTCTAGATGGATATTCGAGCTACAACCAAATCCTTATTTCCCCGGAAGATCAATAGAAAACAACTTTCACTTGTCCCTATTGCACTTTCGCTTTCAAGCGGATGCCGTTTGGGTTATACAATGCACCGATAACTTTTGAACAGTGCATGATGGCGATCTTTACAGATATGGTAGAGGACTACCTTGAAGTCTTCATGGATGACTTTTCGGTAGTTCGAGATTCCTTTGATAATTTCTTGGCAAATTTGGATAAAGTATTATTATGGTGTGAAGAAACGAACTTGGTGTTGAATTGGGAGAAATGCCATTTCATGGTCGAGGAAGGCATTGTCCTTGGCCACAAGATTTCAAAGAATGACATTGAGGTCGACAAGGCAAAGATAGAGGCGATTTCTAAACTTCCACCTCCAACATTAGTGAAAGGCGTGAGAAGTTTTTTAGGTCACGCGGGTTTCTACCGTCGCTTCATAAAGGGTTTTTCCAAAGTGGTGAACCCCTTGTGCAAGATTTTAGATAAATATGCTAAATTTCACTTTAATGATGATTGCATGAGAGCCTTTGAATTACTAAAGTTCAAATTGACAACCACTCCCATTATCACCGCTCCTAATTGGAGTATTCCTTTTGAGCTCATGGGCGATACTAGTGATATAGTGGTTGGAGCAATTTTTGGGAAATTTATCAACAAAATCTTTCATCCGGTCTACTATTCTAGTAATACCATGAACGATGCCCAAGTCATTTCACCGTTACAGAGAAAGAGCTCCTTGCCATTGTTTTTGCAATTGAGAAGTTCCACCCATACTTGATGGGTGCAAAGGTTATTGTTTACACGGCTCATGCGACAATTCGCTATATTAGTAAGAAAGATTCAAAATCTCGGTTGATGAGATAGGTGCTAATGTTGAAAGAGTTTGATATTTCCATTCAAGATCGAAGCGGGAGTGAAAATCAAGTGGCAGACCACTTTTCTCGTTTAGAGGAGGGGAGGCCGGCCGCATGATGGTCTTGAAATCAATGACTCCTTCCTCGATGAGAAACTCTTGGCTATTTCAATGAAGGAGGTGCCATGGTTCACCGATCTAGCAAACTTCCTTGTGTGTGCAATCATCCCGGAGGAGTTCTCTTCAAATCAAAGGAAGAAGATAAACCAGATTGTCAAGATTATTATTGGGACGAGCCTTACCTCTTCCAGATTTGCACGGATGTGGTAATTAAAAGATGTGTATCGGATGAAGAGAAAATGTTATTCTTGAGGCTTGCCACTCTTCTTCTTATGATGGTCACCATGGCTGAGCAAGAACAACGACCAAAGTTCTAATTTGTGGTTTCTATTGGCCTACTCTTTACAAAGATGCAAGTGACATGGTAAAAAGATGTGATGAATGCCAACGGGCTGCTGGAATCTCGAAGAAGAATGAAATGCCTCTCACTACCATTTTGGAAATTGATATTTTTGATGTGTGGGGTATTGACTTCATGGGTCAATTTGTGAGTTCTTGTGGAAACACCTACATCTTGGTCGCAGTTGATTGTGTGTCTAAATGGGTGGAGGCCGTTACTCTACCCAATAATGAAGCAAAAAGTGTGGTGGCGTTCTTGAAGAAGAATATTTTCACAAGATTTGGTACTCCGCGGGCTATCATAAGCGATGGGGGTCACATTTTTGCAACAAGGCTTTTGACACTTTGCTTGGAAAGTATGGTGACACTCATAAAGTTACGACTCCCTATCATCCACAATCTAGCGGTCAAGTGGAAGTCTCTAACCTGGAGATAAAGAGTATCTTGTCCAAAAAAGTAAATGCTAACCGGACGGATTGGTCAAAGAAGCTTGATGATGCACTATGGGCTTATGAGACTGCTTTCAAAACTCTTATCGGGATGTCTCCATACCGGTTGGTGTTTGGAAAAGCTTGTCATCTTCCGGTGGAACTTGAGAAAAAAGCCATGTGGGCTTTACATAAGTTCAATCTTGATTGGTATGCAGCTGCTAACTTGCGGGTTGCACATTTGAATGAATTGGATGAGTTTCGGTACCATTCATATGCAAGTTCTTCCTTGTACAAAGAAAGAATTAAGTACCTTCATGACAAATACATCCGAAATAAGGAGTTCAAGGTGGGCGATCTTGTTTTGTTTTTCAACTCCTGATCGAAGATATTTCTCGGAATGTTGAAATCCAAATGGAGTGGTCTCTTTGAAATTGTGGGTGTGACACCTTTTGGTGCATTGGACTTGAAGAAAAACAGTGATGAGGTATTCCGAGTCAATGGTCACCGAGTGAAGCATTATTTGGGACAAGCTGAGGATGGCCACGTGGTGGAAGTGATTCATTTGAAGTGATGGTAATCTGCGTTGTGCCGCGACGTTAAATCAGACGCTTCTTGGGAGGCAACCCATGTTTTCTTTTTCTTTTTCTTTTCTTCTTTTTTAGATAGGTTTTATTTTATGCTAACTATATTTGAAGTGTGTTGAAGGAACTATATTTGAAGTGTGTTGAAGGAACTATATTTGAAGTGTGTTTCAGGAACTGTGCTCAGAAAAATTGGCTAAGTGTGGAAAAAGTGCGGGCCGAACAATTGTGGGTGCTACAACAGAAGGGAACTGTGGCCGCACAATTCTTGTGCAGACCGCACAAATTGAGATGGGAAATTGCAAACTCTATGAAGTTTGGTCTGTCAAAGAAATGGCCAATCAGCGACCACGCATCAAAATCTGTGGTCCACAGCCAAAATATGCGGCCGCACCACAAATTCTACTGACCGCAGATCAACAAAGGCTTTTGAGCCCCCAGGTAACAGAGTGTGGACCGCAGAACAAATTATGCGGCCACACTCACTCCTTTTCCCTCAAGTCAACCTGTCCAAGTATAAATTGTAGCCTTGGGCTACTGTGAAAATTTTTTCCCTCTCTAAGAACTCTAACTCTAAAACTTCGAAATCGTCTGTGCAATCACCTTCCACACTCAATCCACCTCTATGATCACTCATCTGCATTACTTCATATCTGGTATGCTTCAATTACTCATAGAATCTTTTCAATTTTTAGTTTAATTTACAAATTTTTAGGAAGTTATAGGCCATTTGCCAATAGATTGTAATTTTAATACCATGTGGGGTTTAATCTGTAATGGGTCAATTTCTAATTGCTTTATGGGGACCGGGTAAATTGAGCTGCATGCTTAATTGTTAATACCATGTTGAATTTGTGAAAAAATTGAAAATCATAGGAAGACTAATCGATTTTCGTATGAAATCTGCGGCCATACACAAGAAATTATGCGGTTCGTAGAAGTTGAGATTTAGAGTCTTTGGTCAAATAAATTCTGAGTCCGCACTTGAAATTGTATGGACCATAGAAATCCTACCGCCGCCGCAGAAAAGTGTGTGCGGCCGCAAAATAGCCTATTCTTTGTCTTCAGAGAGGTGATATTTTGGGATGTCCAA
This sequence comes from Nicotiana knightiana, assembly GCA_005239525.1. NCBI lineage: Eukaryota > Viridiplantae > Streptophyta > Magnoliopsida > Solanales > Solanaceae > Nicotiana > Nicotiana knightiana. The sequence continues at coordinate 14,727 of MDKJ01190699.1, read as the reverse complement.
TGTGCGATCGTAATGATAATTATGCGGACCGCACTTCAAATCTGCGGCCATACTCAAAATTGTGTGGACCACAAATCAAGAGCTATGGTCGCAAGTTCAAATTTTGTGGTCCGCACAACCCAGCCTTTGGCCGCACTTGTAATTGTGTGGACCGCACTTACCCACCCTACAAATATATTCTCAACTGTGTTTTACTGTCTATTTGCAATTGATCTACAACTGGCTACTGCTGTTGCTTGTTATAGAAAATGGTTCGATCTCGAGGCCGCGACGATATTTCAAAGGGGAGGGGTGAACCATCCAGAGGTCGAGGCACAAGCACTTTACCCCTCACCCTCCAAAAGATAATCACCAAGAAAGCTACAGCCGGACGGGGAAGACATCTAGAGCCCTCTGAATCTAGTTTATATGCTCCATCTCGGGAAGCATCGGAGGGCGACGCAGTGCAAGAGTATCCTGCTGCCCAATCACAGCCACATCAGCCACAAGGAAGGTATCAACTCCAGGGCGAGCCTTCCTCCTCACATAGAACCTCTGAGGGTTCGGAGAATACCAGTCAGGCTTCACAACCCTCTTCTACACCTGTCCTTGAGTCACCAACAACCCGATGATGATAGTCCAGATGATGGATGAGGGGGTGATATTATAGTTACCGGCCTTGAGAGGTCAAAGAAGAAAGAGGCCTGGGAAGACCGTTTTGTTAGTCTAGCTACCTTTATCGGCTTCCGTGGGTGATGGCCGGTGAGATCGCTCATTTTTAGTGACAGTTCCAAATCAAAGATCTTGACGAGTATAATCCAGCAGTGTTGAGACAGTTTCGAGAGAGGAAGGGGTGGATGTGGTTCACCCAGAAAGTTGTGGATACCAAGGAGTATTTGGTCCGGGAGTTCTATGCCAATGTGGCGCACATAAAGAAAGGGAGCAAAGTTACAAAAGTAAGAAATCTGAAGGTGCAGTTCAACCAGCGTACACTGAACTCCTACTTGGGGTTTGAGGATGTTGAGCCGACGCAGTATTTGGAGAAGCTAGCGATGGATGATGCAGCTCGCCCATGGCTAGCTGAGCTTCTTGTAGCCCCGGGGCCATCACCACCATGGATCACTGCAGGGGTTCCTATTCAGCGAAACACACTAAATTTTGAGGTGAAGGGATGGAAGACCTTTGTATGCATCAGACTAGACTCATGCTAGAACGAGACAAACTTACCTATTCCACTAGCAGTGCTATTCGCCTCTATTATGGCCGGGTACCCGATAAATGTGGGTGTCGTGATGTCGGCCAACATGTCAGTGGTTGTCAGGAAGGCTGATACCTCATACTCGTATCACAACACCCTCACTGAGTACCTTACGGATGCACGGGTCGAGCCCAGAGATTTGACACAAAGGTTCGAGCAAAGAAGCCTTTCTCTTGGTATTCTCTGATGGATCCAAAGAACCTGAAGAGAAAGAGTCAGCCAAATACTACCGTAGGCCAATCTGATGATCCATCGATGGTAGTTGCAAAGTCAGCATATATGCCTTCCATTTTAGTAGAGCCCTCTGCCACTGCAGCTGCCAAATGCCGCCACCTTCAGCCTCAGTGCCTCCCACCCCGGCTTTGAAGCCGGTGCCTATGGCCTCTGCTCCACTCTCTACGCCACGAGTCTCCCAGACACTGGAGATCCGCAACAACTGGATACAGATAACTACATGCAAAGTTGTCTAACATATCGGGTCATGTTGCAACATAGTCATCTATGCCGGCACCCCAGATTCCCCTTACAGTCGATGAAACCTTGAAAAAGATCCTAGACAATCAGAACACTATTATGGCCACTCTGGTACAAAATGGGTCCCTGATTGAAGTGTTGGACAAAGAAGTGAAGAAGATGCAGAAGTCACAGGCATCAAAGAAGTTAGTCAATAAGCTCCGGCGATAGGTCACCAAGCTTGCAGCAGCTGGAGACATTTGATTTGACATGTTGATAGACCCACACCACCCTGGCCCAGATCCCCCAGAGCCTACCACAGCAGCTGGCCAGTCTGAGGAGCCAGACCTTGCTGCTGACACTGCCGAGGCAGTCCATCAGATGTTCACCAACCCATCCATTTCCAGACTTGAGGATGATGAGATCCAATTGGAGACTGAGGTCGGTGCCACTGCCGAGGACACAGAGATGGCCACAGAGCCATAGGGAGTTTTCTTCACTCTCACCCTTCCTTTACTCTTATTTTGTTAAGCATTGGGGATAATGCTTATTTTTATTTGGGGGGTGGAGTTTCTTTGACATTCTGATGACTATGTATTTTGATAACTATGACATATTTGGCATGTAATTAACTTATTACTATTTTCTTCTTCTCCTCATTATGTATATATTCTCGCTTATCCCTCATTATGTTCATTCGTTTATCTTTCAATAGTTATTTGTTTTATAGCTTTTTTATCTTTATGTTTGTCTTCTTTTTGAATTAGTAGTTTCTTTTTGCTTTGATAGCTTCTTCTTATGTTTTAGTATATAATAGCCTTTGGTTTTATTAATGCCACGGTTCTTTACCCGTTTTGTCATGACCCTCTCTTGACACCTGAGTTTTCATTAACACTTTTGTGGAATAATTGGATAAAAATGTAAGTTTGGGGGAGAAAAGAGGAGCTTGAAGGAGGTATCAATGCACCAAAAGAGAAAAGAAATGATGAGAAGGAAAGTCAAGAAAAAGGAAGAACAAAAAGAAAAATGCAAAAAGAAAGTGAATAAGGTGAAGAGTTGAAAGGATTCAAGGAAAAGTAATGAGGAAAAGCATGGAGAAAACAAAGAAGGAGAAAATGAATATCATGATCAAGAAGGAGTGATGCTAAGTCTCTCTAGTTCTCCTAAGGAAAAGAAAATGCCTCAAAGAATTGGGAAATCATGAGTCGAGAAAAAAAAATGGAGTGCTTAAGGAAAGATGAACTCGTTCTGTCATAACATATCCAACCTTAGTCCAAAAACCTTAAATGCATTCTGAAAAAGTCTACGTGATTTCAAGCCGAGTGAGCTCACGTTAGTGGTGATCTACACGAGTGGAAAGCCTATGGTACTTAAGCCGTACTTGCGACATTCTTTTGAGAGAGATGAGTGAACATTTCGCAAATCTTTGGATTGAGTGTTGTATTCTTAATTGAGATAGTTAAACAGAGAGTAGAGGAGGAGGAGTTTGAGATCCACAATGGCCTACATAAAAGAGAGAGATTTTTTGATGAATAAAGTCATATCTTGATGCTCAAGTTTCACATTATAACTATCTCTACTTAAAAGTTTGACTTGTTGCCTTGTTGATAATTCATAAGTGGTGTGGGTAATTGTTGGTCCCAATTGATTTTTGAATGACACACCTTTGATTAGCTGGGATAGTTCTTAACTTGTGGGGGTGGGAACTACTTTATTTGCTTGAGGACAACCAAAATCTTAAGTTTGGGGGAGTTTATAAGTGGGAATTTTGACTACTTATTAGGGCCTTTTAGCTTTCATTTTAGTCCAAAAGAATTTAAATGTACTCCGGTAAACTGATGAAATGTGCTTAATTGCAGGAATATTGGAAGATGAAATACCAAAATGGAATCCAACTTAAGAAGGAGTAAAACTGAACTCAAGTACAAAAAAGGCACAAAAGCTCAGAAATGCGGACCGCATAATATCATCTGCGGCCACAAGTTATGAAGGAATTTCCATCAGAGAATGGTATAAAATGCGGGTCCGCACATAAATTGTGCAGCCGCAGAAGCTGGTTCAGGAGAAAGTTCAGATACTCTGCATTTCAAGTCCATCAAAAGTACGGACCGCACAATAATTGTGCGGCCACAGAAGAAGAGCTATGCGGCCGCAATTACAATTGTGCAGACCATAGAAAGAGTGCAGTGTGGCCGCAGTTCAAAGTTATGCGGCCGCAGACTTCCAATCCTGTCAAGCTGAAGAAAAGTGCGGACCGCACATGGAATTATGCAGCCGCTGAACCTCCAAAAGGGAATTTTTGTCCGAAATTTCCAGCCCTGTACAAATAGAAGAGTTTCACTTTTTAAGGTTAATTTTTTACATCAGATGCTACACTAGACGCTCCCTTTTACTCTTTTTAGTAGTTTTTACTATTTTGAGCTATTTGAACATAGAGTTTATCATTTTAATTAGAATTATAAGTTTAATTATCATTTCTTCTCCTATTTCTTCCATTTTAAGCATGAGTAGCTAGATTTTCACTTGGGTTGTGACCCAACCTTAGTATGTAAACTTAATGGGTGTTTGATTTATTGCTTGTTTATGGTTGGATGTTTATTATTTAGCCTTTTTCTTACTTCTATTTGTAGAATTAATGGTTGCAAACATTAGTTCATTAACTCTGTGGATTTCGACTTCGACTCTTGTTGGGTATTACTATTGCATCAACCCTTTTCTTAACCTTGAATAGAGGAGTAAAATTGGACGAGATCAAAGAGCCACTAAGTTTTGTTTTCTTGTACCCCATGAAATTAGACACAATCCCAGAAAGTGTTCCATGTAGAAGTGCTTTTACTATCCACCAGATATCCAACATAATGAGCACCATCATATCCGACAAGTCGAAATTGTCTCCTAAGGGATAGTAGAGAACCAGGTACTACGTTCCTTTTAGATACCTTAGGATTCTCTTGGCAGCCTTCAGATGAGATTCCTTTGGATTTGATTGAAACCAGGCACATAGTCCCACACTGAAAATGATATATGGTCTGCTTGCTGTGAGATACAAGAGTGACCCAATGATACCTCTGTACATGGTCTCATTCACAAGAGAATCGGGTTCATCCATGTCCAGACGAGTGGCAGTGGCAATAGGAGTATCAATGATTTTTGAGCTTTCCATTTCAAATCTCTTCCGAAGCTCCTTGATGTACTTCTGCTGACTTATGACTGTGCCCTTAGGAGTTTTCTTAACTTGTATACCCAGGAAGAAATTCAATTCCCCCATCATTCTCATTTCAATCTTACTTCCCATAAGATTTGGAAACTCCTCACACAGATAATCATTTGTTGCACCAAAGATGATGTCGTCAACATAGACTTGCACAATGAGCAGGTTCCTTCCCCATTTCTTCATAAATAAGGTGTTGTTAATTTTTCCTCTTGTAAACCCATTTTCTAGGAGAAATTTGGACACTCTTTCATACCATGCACGAGGATCATGCTTCAGCCCATATTAGGGCTTGTCAAGTTTAAAAACATGCTCAGGATGCTCATGACATTCAAACCCAGGTGGCTGCTTAACGAAGACTTCTTCTTTTAGAATACCATTTAGAAATGCACTTTTGATATCTATTTGGAACAGTTTAAATTCCATATGAGATGCAAAGGCAATGAGGATTCTGATGGCTTCCATTCGAGCAACTAGAGAAAAAGTTTCATCATAGTCGATCCCTTCTTCTTGATTGTAGCCTTGAACTACTAGACTTGTCTTGTTCCTTGTTGTGTTTCCAAACTCATCAAGTTTATTTCTGAATACCCACCCGGTTCCTGTAATGGTTATGTTAGAAGTTCGAGAAACCAGGTGCCACACGTTATTCCTCTCAAATTGATGAAGTTCATCTTGCATGGCAGTAATCTAATCGGCATCTTTCAGTGCTTCCTTCATATTTTTGGGCTCAATTTGAGAGAGAAATGCTGAGAAGGCAGGGGAGTTCCTTGACTTTGATCTAGTTTGAATCCTTGAGTCAATAGAAGTGATCATATTTTGGAGAGGGTGTGAGTTGTTGTGATTCCAGTTGGACACCTGAATCTCATTGTGAGAGGGTTCAGGTTCTTCTAAATTTGACCTATTGTTGACATAAGTCCCGCTTCTTAGCTCAGCATCTAGAGTTCCTTGCACAACATCAATGACTCTATTCTCAGCTTCAATTGTTGTGATAGAGGAACCGGGTTCCTCTACATCATCTGGAGACATAACTGCATCATCATCATTTGATTCCTAGACATGACTCATCATGTCAGCATTTTCATTTTCCATGTCAATGACTTCACTGAGAACTATTGACTGCTTTCTGTCTTGATCAGCCTTATCACGTGAATCTTTCCCACAAAGGTGGTGTGATTCATCAAATAATCACATGTATGTTTTCCTCAACACATTGAGTTCTTTTGTTGTAGACTTTGTATGCTTTGCTTTGTGATGAATAGCCCAGAAAGATTCCTTCATCGCTTTTGGCATTAAATTTTCCAAGTGCTTCCTTACCATTGTTGGGGACATAACATTTTCATCCAAAGGTCCTAAAATGTGTTAGCTTGGGTATTCTCCTGTTTAACAGTTCATACTGAGTCTTGTTCATGAGGTACCTGATCATGCACCTGTTCACCAAATAACATGCAGTGTTGACAACTTCTGCCCAAAAACTTTTAGCAATGCCACTGCCAATCAACATTTTCCTTGCCATGTCTTCAAGAGTCCTATTTTTCCTCTCCACAATACCATTTGTTGAGGTGTTCTTGGAGCTGAAAAATTATGACTTATGCCATTTTCAACACATAATTCGTCGAATTTTGCATTATCGAATTTAGTGCCGTGATCAGATCTAATACACATAACATTTTGGCTCAGCTTCATTTGGATCTTCTTCATGAAGGCAGCAAACATTGGAAAAGCTTCATCCTTGGATTTTTTAAATTAAATTCCACTAGGCATTGTGCCTAGAGGTGATTTCCATATATGTAAAATATAGTACAACGAAGGATGGGGCATAAACCTGACCTCCGGAATAAGATGAGTGTGCACTTGGTTTTCCAAACTTGACACCAACATGAACTTTAAAAGCTGTGAAAAGTTAGACCTATGATGAAATGCCCGTTGTCTATCCAACATTGATAGACAATTGGGTGTACGAAAATGGTGAATTAAGCCTAGGTCAACTATACAAACATGCACAAATAAACCTAAATCTACTAAGCAAAAGAGTTGGAGGTTATCTTCCATATATAACAATTTCTACAACTAGTAAAAGTGTAGAATCTCCCTAACAAATATGACAAAAAACATGTGAGTGGAGTGGGGACTATCTTCAACTTTTCTTTGACAATGGGGTCAAAGAAAGCCAAGTTAAAGATAGTTGACAGAAGAGCCCTTGTAACTGGGCAGAAAAACTATTTCTTTCTGATGCATTTGACAGAAGAAAGTGAGCATTGGCTTGATACTGGCATCCAAGGTAGCATGAAACAAGGAGCTTGAGCTGATGGCTTATGGCTTCCGAGAATGTTGGTGCAGTGTGTGGGCTTTAGCTGTTGGAATCTGAAAAGGAATGCATAGCAAACTAGGTTTGGACCCCTAGAACTGTCTTGCTGAGCGTTTGCTTGCTGAAATGTTTGATATTGAGCTCCAGTGATGTTTCTACTAGTGAATCTGTATTTGGAGATAGGAGATCTCTGTGGAATCCTGTTGACGATGTTTGACTGAATCTGTGTCAACTTAACAGGATCCTTATGGTAGGCCCAGGTGAATTGACACACCTGTAGGAGGTTGAGCATATGGGATGTTAATACCACTCCTTGCAGTTGCAACAATAGTCTGAGCCTATCTCTAATACCTCCAGAATAAGATGAAAGTACACCTGGTCGTCCAATCTGACAACCAAGTGAAACCTTCCATATACGACAAGTTCTACAACTAGAGAAGGTGTAGAAACTCCCTACAAAGTATGAAAAAAGCATGTGTATGTAGAGGAGACTATCTTCAACTTTGCTTTGAATTGAGGTCAAACAAAACCCAGTTGAATAACTATCAAAAAAGCCCATACATTTGGGAAAATGAGCTGCTACTGTCTGGTTTTTTTGAAAGGGGAGAGTGAACATTGTCCTGCTTCTATCATCCAGAAATTAAGGCAGCTGAACTGAACTGAAGGCTTCTGGATTCGGGGAAGGTTAGTGCATTGTGTCAATTTTTGTTGCTGGTAAATGATAGAGAGAAAAAGGTAGGGTAGCTAGGTCAGGGTCCTTAGATATGTCCTGCTGATAGCCTAATTTTTCAAGTGTCCATTGTGAGCCTGCAGTACTATTTCTGTAAATGCTTTTGTATCTGAATTGTGTCAAGTTGACAGACTCCCTATGACAAGTCCAAGAGGATTGGTGCATTTGAAAGAGATTGAGAATCAGAGATGCTAATAGAACACTTTGCAGATGCAACAATAATCTGAACACGTCCTTAGTACCTGCAAAAAATAGCAAACAGGTTAGAAGAAAGGAGTCAACTCTCAGGTTCTTGTGTGTTATGAGAATATTGAGAAAGGCCGGGATGTGAGTGGTGAGGGTGTTATGTGGATTAAGAAAGGGATTTTGTAGGACATTGGTCAAAGAGATATGTAAAACAATTGCAGCATATTGAGGATGCTTCATATCATGATCCTTAAATTCTTCTTTATTATGAAGTTGAGTGGTGGAAATGCCACCCAGGTTCTTATGGGTTATGAGTGTCAAATTATGTTGATTGTGGTCCAGGAAACAATATGGTGACATTTTCCAAAAGCCAAAGAATTTGAACAAAATATGAAAGACGCAGAAGAGAGATGGTTAAATTCCAATGACCCTGCAGATAGAACAATCCTGTATGAGATCCAAGGTCAATATGTAAAGCACTTGAAAGTTGAAGAAGATGTTTTAAAACAAAAGACACAAATGCAGTGGTTCAAAGAAGGTGATGCAAATACAAGATATTTTCACAGTCTCATAAGAGGGAGAAGAAGGAAGCATCCATTCATAAGATCAAAGATGAGGATGGTGACTGGATACATGAAGATGAACAAATTTGTAATGCTGCTTGTGACTATTTTGAAAAACACTTTACAGAAGATAATGGTTTTATCAGAGAATATCTTATCAACTGTATTCCAACCATTCTCAATCAGGAAGATAATGCAGAACTCATCAAAGACCCAACCATCCAAGAAATCAAAAAAATGGTTTTCTCAATGAACCTTACTAGTGCAGCTGTTCCAGATGGCATGAATGGTAAATTCTACCAATCATGTTGGGAAATTATCAAAATGGATATGTTTAGAGTTATACTGGATTTTTCTGGAGGAGCTACTATACCTAGATATATCACCAATGCCTGCCTTGTTCTTCTACCTAAAGTTGAATTTCCCAATTCCTTTATAGAGTTCAGGTCCATCAGTTTAAGCAATTTCATTAATAAAATCATTTCCAAAGTCATCTGCACTAGAATTGGCCCTATCTTACCTAAGATCATCTCACCCAACCAGTATGGATTTGTTAGAGGCAGAAGCATCACTGAAAACATAATGCTAGCCCAGGAGATAGTTCAAGGAATCAAGAAACCTAACCACGGGGCCAATGTAGTTATCAAACTTGACATGGCAAAGGCATATGACAGAGTTTCTTGGAGTTACACCTGTATCATGCTTATAAATAGGATTCTGTGAGAGTATCATAGATATGATTTGGAGAACAATGTCAGACAACTAGTACTCTGCTATTGCGAATGGTACCAGGCAAGGTTTTTTCAAATCCACAAGGAGTCTCAAATAGGGGGATCCACTTGCTCCTGCTCTCTTCATTTTGGGTGCTCGATTATTATCTAGAATGCTGAACAACTTAACTCATGACAAATTTTTCAATGGATTCTATATGGAGAGGAATGGTCCATAGATCAACCACCTCAGCTTTGCTGATGATGTTATCATTTTTACATCTGGTACTAGAGCTTCCTTATAGAGAATATTGACTGTTTTGAGGGATTGTCAAGACACTTCAGGCCAGAAGATTAACAGCAATAAGAGTCATTTCATGGTTCCATCTTGTGTGTTCCATTACAACGTCACCAGAATCAAGCAAATCGCAGGCTTCAGCAGAAAAGAATCCCCTCTTACCTATCTAGGATTCCCACTATACATAAGAAGGAAGAGAATCATACACTTAAATGGCCTCATATCCAAAGTAGTCAGCAAAATCAGAGGTTGTCAAGGCAGACTCCTTTCATATGGAGGAAAAGTTACTCTAATTAAGTATGTTCTGCAATTAATGTCAGTTCACCTGCTATCTGCATTCTCACCACCAAAGACTGTTACGAAGCAAATTGAAAAATTGACAGCCAATTTTTTTTGGGGTATGGAAAAGGACAAGAACAAATACCATTGGGCATCATGGAGCAATATGTCATTTCCATTTAATGAAGGTGGAATTGGGGTTAGATCTATTCAGGATGTTTTCATATCAATGGAATACAATCAATGGTGGAACTTCAGATGTAAACCATCATTGTGGAGTGAGTTCCTCATGGCCAAGTACTGCAAGAGATCACATCCCATCTCTAAGAAATGGGACACTGGCCAATCTCAAGCTTGGAAAATTCTTATGACCAACAAGAAATATGCTGAACAACATATTCAATGGAGGTTTCATTTAGGTGATGCCAGTTTTTGGTGGGACAATTGGCTTGGTACAGGCCCTCTAGCCTCACACAGAACTAGAGGTGGAAGGCCTGACAAGATTGCAGTCTCATATTTTTGGGATTCAAGGCAATGGAATATACATAAACTCAATGAAATAGCCCCACCCCATCAAATTGATGACATTCTTCAAGTTCCTATTCACTACAACTAATAGATCCTTGATAAAGCCATCCGGACTGCGAATGATTCTAGGAATTTTACTTGTGCTTCTGCTTGGGATGTCATAAGTAAGAAGAAACAACAGCTACTGTCTAACAAAAATACTTGGCACAAATAAGTCCCATTCAAATGGTCCTTTTGTCTAAGGAGAGCAATCAGGAAAAAAATACCAACAGATGACAGAGTCATTGCATTTGGTAATCCTACTGTCACCAGGTGTGCATGCTGCATTAAACCTCAAGCTAAATCAATTGATCACATCTTTAGTAATGGTCACTTTGCAAGAGCAATTTGGAGAAAATATACAGGCATCATAGGAATGAAGATTGAACACCTACCCCTGAATCTTACACTGATGAAATGGAGGTTACAACAAAGCAAGAATGTAGTAAATCAAATGCTCCTAGACACCACCCCTACTATCATCTACTGGAATATTTGGAAGAACAGATGTAATGCCAAATATGGAGGCAGACCTTCATCAATGACCAGAGTCCTTTACTCCATTGACTCTAATATTCATCTCCTCCTCAAAACCAGTTACCCCCACATAAACTGGCCCTCCAAATGGCATGCTCTATACACTATGGTTGAAGATCTATAACATGTCACCTCCATCACCAAAGTAGTGTGGAAGAAGCCACAAGAATGTTTTTTTGAAAATTAACAGTGATGGTAGTGCTCTTAGAAATCCAGGAAGAATTGGTGCTCGTATCATTGTAAGAGTCTCACAAGGTTCCTTTATCCATGCAATATCTAGTCCCCTTAGTCAAGGCACTAATAACCTTGCAGAAACTGAGGCTGCAATTATTGGTGTTTAGTGGTGCCTGGATAGTGGTTTCACCAAAATTCACTTAGAAGCTGACTCTGATCTTTTGGTAAATTGGATCAACAATAACTGTGAATCACCATGGACATTACAGATGCATATACAGAAGCTGAAGGATCTTTGTCAACAATGTGAGGAATTTAGATGCTCTCATGTTTACAGGGAAGCTAATTTTCCGGTAGATTTATCGTCCAAACTCAGTCATAACCTCCAACACATAACACACTACAACACTATACTTGACCTACCTTCCCACATCAGAGGTCAAGTCATACTTGATCAACTGGATACCCCAGCCTTCAGACACAAACTGACAAACTGAATTTAGTAGTCATCTGACAATGCTTCCACTTCCAGCTCTTCTAATGCTTATGTTTAAATACCATGAATACATGGGGGAAGCCCTATCGGTCCAAGACAATTTCTCAATGGAAATACAAGGAACACAATTTGCTGAAATCAGCAGGGGAGTGAACACTGAAGCACCAATTTACACTAATAATTTTTTCCTTTTTGCAGGTTCATTATACTATGGAATGCACTGTTTCTTGATCCTTCATCTATGTGTGATTTCTACATCTGAAAAGGATCAAAAAATGGAGGCATGCCATTGGAGTCTGATGATTACACAACCAAATGAATCCCTTAAACATCCTTGGATTTGAGGAACAAGGTCCAGATGAATCTGGAATAATCATCCACTATAACAAAAATGTACTTCTTTTCTCCTCTACTTCGCACCCTCATAGCTCCACATAGATCCATGTGGAGAAAATCAAGTGGCCTTGAGGTGCTGACTTTTTTTGGGTTAGATAGAAGACCTAACTTGCTTTCCATTAACACATGCATCACACACCTTGTGATATTTGAAGCTTGACATTGGCAGTCCACGAAACAGGTCCTTCCTGACCAATTTGTTCAACAACGTAAAGCTTGCATGACCCAATCTTATGTGCCATAGTTCAGCATCATCATCAACAATACCTAGACAAGTGAAATCTCCATTTTGCAAGGACTCAAAATCAGAAACATAAATGTTTTTGTATCTTTTTGACACCAGGACCACTTCACCAGTCACAAGATTTGTGACTGTGCAAATCTTTGACACAAATTTCACTTTGCTTCCTTTGTCGCAGATTTGAGAAACACTCAGTAGGCTATATTTCAAGCCGTACACATAATACAAGTTTTCAATTGAGTGAGTGAGTGACTTCTCAATTCTTCCTACTCCCAGAATGTATCCCTTTTTTCATTGCCAAAGGACACACTCCCTCCCTGCAGAACTTTGAGTGAAAGGAAATCATTGATGCTTCTAGTCATGTGCTTAGAGCAGCCACTATCCATGTACCATTTTTGGCTCCTTCCTTTCCCTGCTCCCTGCACAAGAGAATAAAGTATTAGACTTAGGAACCAAAACAAGTTTGTGTCCCTTGTAGTGAGAAAAATGATGAATTAAATTTCTTTTTGTCCAGGCAGGCAGTGTAGACTTTTTACCAGAGGAACTAAAATTCCTTTAAAATAGTTACTTTTCCCGCAAAAAAAAACTTTGTTCTTTTGTTGGGACTGAATTCTAGCCTTACAATTTTCTTTAAAGTGCCAAGTGTTTTCACAGTGAGTGCAAAGCCAATTATTAGGAACAATAACATACTTTCTATGTGGATTATAGGGAGTTTTTTCCTTTTTGAACCCAACTCCCTGCATGTTCCCACTATTGCATATGTATATGGTAGCAATTGTATCGGAGGTCCAGGTCTACTTTAGAGACTTTTCTAGGTCACTTTTAACTGTGCCTAGATCTTCTTGAAGTTGTCTGTTTTTTTCTAGTTTATCACACATGCTAGATTTCACAGATTTGAGTTCATTTTCAAGCTTAATGTGTGCTGCACTTGTAGTTTCCTTTTCCTTTTGGACAATCCTAGAATTGTTTTCCCCTTTTAATTCATCTATTGTCTTTTTTAGGTCCATGACAACTACCAACAAGTCATCTCTCTCATTTTCTATGTCTTCAACCTTTTTAATCAGAGTACTCTTTTCTTTCATTAAATCCTCGAAGGTTTCTTTTAGGCCAGCCACTACGATTACTAAGTCATCTCTCTCATTTTCTACCTCTCCTAGGTCTACAGTTAAATCACTTTTATCATCTATAAGACCGTGATAAGCATCAATTAAGACATTTGCCTAACATATAAGCTTTTTATGAGAATAAGACGTCAAATTTCTTTGAACATCTAGAAAGTTTACCCCATCATCATCATTGTTTTCATCCTCGTCAGAATTTTCCATCAGAGCAAAGATAGAGTCATACTCAGTTGCTTCGCTTTCAACTAACATCATGGAGGTATCACCTTGTGAATTATCTTCTCTAGACTCACTGGAAGAATCTCCCCATGCAGCAAGAGCTTGTTTCACAACATTGTCAGCAACTTCTTTTCTCTTAAATCTTCTATCAAGAACCAGGTTCCTCTTTGCTACTTTGTCAGTGTTCTGCTTGTACTGGTCTTGCTTGAGAAGGGGACAATCATTGGTGAAATGTCCTGGCTTCTCGCACTTATGAGATAAGTCATATCCTCTTTGTTTGCTGGAGCAGCCCTTCTTTGGAATGCCTCCATTTCCGCGAACCATCTTTTGCAATCTCTTTGTCAGGTAAGCCATATCAGCATCCTCACCACTTGACTCATTGTTGTCTATCTTGAGGAACTAGGTTCTTCTCCCTCTTGGGATCTCTTCTCTCATGATCCTTTTTCTTCTTCTTTTCATAAGTTTTTAAATTACCAATCAGTTCATCAATGGTCAGTTTTTGCAGATCCTTTGCCTCCATGATAACATTTACTTTGCTTTCCCAGGAACCAGGTAGTACACTGAGTATTTCCTGATAAGTTTGTTCGTTGGAATGATTTCTCCTAGATAATGAAGCTTATTTATGATGGAGGTGAAGCGAGTGTGCATATTCTGAATGGACTCATCAACCTTCATATTGAAGAGTTCATACTCAGTGGTTAGCATATCAATCTTCGATTGCTTGACTAGAGTTGTTCCCTAGTGAGCTGTTGATGCGTGGCTATAATTCATGATTTTAAGCATTATATACCTTGCATTTTGTGTGCTTTAATGATAAAAATACACGTCGTATGTGCCTAATGGAGTTTATTTAATGTGTAGGTGAGTTGGAAATGGAAGCCGAGCTAAATGAGAGCATAAACGTCAAAAAATACGCGCAAGAGTCGAAAAGGAGCGACCCAGGACAAGCCTGGCGTTACCCAGGCGTTACACCCCAAACGCCAGGGGGTGCCTGGCGTTACCCA
>ML438656.1:79245-102526 GCA_005239525.1 Nicotiana knightiana | reverse complement strand
ATTTAGGACTTCCCTCCCTTCCAGTGCTATTGGTGAGCTCCGCTTTTGTTCGTGGAGTATTCCGTAGAATCATCTTTATTTAGTAATTTCTTTGTTTACTTAGAGAACTGGCCAGGAAATCTCATGTCCTAAGCAATGCGTCAGTTTATCAGTAAAGGCTTCATAGACACAGTTGGTAGGTTAAGATTCATATGTTTTTTATAGTAACTTAGCAGTATTTCATTGGTTACTATGAATAAAATTTTGGAGTTGGTTTATTTTAGATATTTAATTTAATTAAAAGTATTTAGTTACAGTAGTGCCTTGTGGCATATAAAATTTGAAGTTATAATAGATTTGATAAGGCTAGATGGTTCGCTCGGTCATGTTTAGTGATCGGGTGCCGGTCTCGGCTTGTTCAGAAAATAGGTCGTGACAAACTTGGTATCAGAACCTCAGGTTTATGGAGTCCAAGGGGTCTATGAAGCCGTGTTAGTAGAGTCTTGTTTATGGGTTTGAAGCGCGCCATATTTATAAACAGGAGGCTACAAGAATTTAGGAAAAGTCTCATTTTTTTTCATACTTTAGATCGTGCAGTAGATCCTACCTCTAAGAAATTATCTAATGTATTCGTTTTCTCCAAAACTCACAGAAATGGCTCACACTCGCAACTCTGACACCGACACTCAGGATGATGCTCAAGAAGCTATTGCTACTATTGTGGCTCAAGGTAGAACTAAGAAGGATTCAACTCAGAAAAGGAGGGGTAAATCCACAAAAGGGGTCCAAGTACCCCGGATTGAACATGAAGAAGGGGTGGAGCATGATGATCCAGTACCCCAAGATCCAGTACCGCCCCCAACATAAGCCCTGGATCAGACAACTATATCTCCAAAGGTGGGTCAGATATTTAATGTTGTCAACAGTGCTTTGGAGATGTTTAAAGCCTTCATGGCCAACCAGAATGAGAGAAGATATGAGATTCCACCTCAATCAAATAGACGGAAAAATTCTGAGTCCTCAAGAGTGAATGAATTTTTGAAGTTGAGTCCTCCATTATTCCATGGTTCTATAGATGATGAAGATCCAATGTTGTGGCTGGAGGGTGTCAAGAAAGCCCTCAGAGCGATGAAAGCATTTGATGATGAAGTTGTGGAGCTGGCTTCTTACCAGCTTAGAGATGTGGTCGGCGCTTGGTTTGAGATGTGGGAAAAGGAAAGAGATGAAGATGATGGTCCGCCTACTTGGGAAGAATTTGAAGAGGCCTTCATGGCTAACTTTATCCCGAAAGAGGATAGGGAAGCTAAGGCTGCAGAGTTCGAATAGCTCAAGCAATGGAATAAAGTGTGAAAGAGTACTACATGGAATTCATAAGGTTAGCTAAGCATGCTCCTCACATGGTTAATACAAAAAAAGCAAAGATTCGCAGGTTTGTTGATGGTTTGGCTTACTACATTAAGGATACGACATCAGCTGCAGCGGTAGGGATGACAACCTTCTCCTTTGTTGTAGGATACGCCAAGCACTTAGAAAAAGACAGACAACAATGGAGAGAAGAAAAAAAGCATAACAAGAAAGCCCGAACAGCGGGCAGGTTTAATGGTACATCCAGCGGAGGTGGAAGGGATTCCTCTAATAAGGAGTCAGTAGCACCAGCTTAGTCCAGTCATCAGTCAGCTGGTGCGTCTTCTTTCAGACGTACTCAGAGTTATGGAAGAGTCTCGCCAGAATCAGAATTTTAGGACGCCATCCTCACATAGCTAGAGTCATGCTGGGCAACATTCACACCAACAAGTCTTTGTGGAACATGTAAGCGGCAACATTCAGGTCATTGCAAGCTCGGGTTTCATGGTTGCTATCATTGTGGAGACATTGGTCATATAAAGGCCAGTTGCCCAAAGTTGAGACGTAATTTCAGTGGTGGATCAACTCATCCTTCTAGTTCCTTAGCTACTATAGTTGCACCACCTCAGGCTCGTGGATATCATAATCACACCGGGCATGGGGCAGGCAGAGGTGCAGATCGAGTTACTCAGGGAGGGGGACAACCCTATTTGTTTGCTACACTTGATCGTCAGAGTGCAGAGGCATCTGTAGAAGTTATTACAGGTATACTTTTAATCTGCTCACATAATGCTTATGCTATAATTGATCTGGGTTCAACGTTTTCATATGTGACTCCATACTTTGCAATTAACCTCGGGCTAGAACCAGAACAACTTAGTGAGACATTCCTAGTATCTACTCCAGTTGGTGAGCCAGTGAAAGTCACAAGAGTCTATAGAGGTTGTATAGTTTCAGTCCAAGGTCGCAGCACCGAGACCGATATCATAGAGTTAGAAATGGTGGATTTCGATGTGATCATGGGTATGGATTGGTTGTCTTCCTTATATGCCATGTTAGATTGTCGTGCCAAGATAGTCAGGTTCCAATATCCAAATGAAAAAGTCTTAGAGTGGAAGGATAATTCAGCATCGCTTGTAGGTAAGTTTATTTCTTACCTTAAGGCACAACAAATGATCGGTAAGGGGTGTCTCGCCTATTTGGATTACATCATTAATCCAAAATCAGAACCACCAGCTCTTTAGTTTATTCTAGTTGTTAGAGAATTTCGAGAAGTTTTCCCAGATGACCTTCCCGAACTTTCTCCTAAAAGAATAATAGACTTTGGAATTGATCTCATGCCAGGCACTCAGCCCATTTCTATACCTCCTTATAGGATGGCTCAAGCAGAACTTAATGAGTTGAGAGAACAGTTGAAAGACATCCTTGACAAGAGCTTCATCAGGCCGAATGTTTCATCGTGGCGTGCCCCAGTTCTGTTTGTTAAGAAGAAAGATGGGTCTCTCAGAATGTGTGTCAACTATCGGCAGTTGAATAAAGTTACCATTAAGAACAGTACCCACTGCCAAGAATTGATGATTTATTTGATCAACTTCAGGGTGCAAAGTACTTTTCAAAAATAAACTTGAGGTCGGGGTACCATCGTTTGAGAATCATAGAAGATGATATATCTAAAACAACCTTTAGAACTCGCTACGGGCACTATGAATTTCTAGTAATGTCCTTCGGGTTGACAAATGCTCCAGTTGCATTCATGGATCTCATGAATTGATTTTTCAAGCCATTCCTTGGTACCTTTATTTTCATGTTTATAGACGATATTTTGGTATACTTTAAGAGCAAGGATGAGCATGCCGAACACCTCAGGATAGCCTTGCAGACCTTGAAGCAGAATGGGCTTTATGCCAAATTTTCGAAATGTGAGTTATGGTTGCAGTCAGTGGCATTCTTAGGCCACGTGGTATCTAGTGATGGCATAAAACTAGACCCTCAGAAGACAGAAGCAGTCAAAAATTGGCCAAAGTCGACAACGCCAACCAAAATCAGGAGTTTCTTGGGGTTAGCTGGCTACTATAGAAGGTTTGTAGAGGGATTTTCCTCACTTGCAACTCCATTAAATAAGTTGACCCAGAAAGCAGTTAAGTTGCTGTGGTCACACGCTTGTGAGCAGAGTTTTCAAGAGTTAAAGAAGAGGTTGACCACTACACCTGTGTTAACCTTGCTGACAGGTTCGGGTGGGTTCATAGTGTATTGTGATGCCTCCAGAGTGGGTCTTGGTTGTGTTATTATGCAAGATGGAAAAGTTATTGCTTATGCTTCCAGGCAGTTAAAGAATCATGAAAAGAACTATCCCGCCCACAACTTGAAACTGCATCAGTGGTGTTTGCATTAAAGATATGACGATACTACCTTTATGGCGAGCATTCTGAAGTGTTTACAGATCATAAAAGCCTCCAGTACATTTTCAAGCAAAAAGAATTAAATTTGAGACAGAGAAGGTGGCTCGAGCTATTGAAGGATTATGACATCAATATCCTTTATCACCCTGGCAAAGCTAATGTGGTAGCGGATGCACTTAGTAGGAAGTCAATGGGTGTCTTGGCCCATCTTGCAGTACAAAGGCGAAATTTGGGTAGAGAAATTCAAAAACTAGAACTTGATGGGATTAGATTGGATGAGATCGAAGAAGGAGGTATAACTGCTTATGCCTTAGCGCAATCCTCTCTTGTTGCCCATGTTAAGTCTAAGCAAGACGAAGATCCGTATATAGTGAAGTTAAAAGACAGAGTCAGAAACAAAGAAATCACTGCTTTCACCCTAGGAAGTGGTAGAGTTTTGAAGTTGAATGATCAATTATGTGTGCCTGATGTAGATAGGCTTAGGAAGGCCATAATAGAAGAAGCTCACAGTTCGAGGTACTCTATCCACCCACCTGCTACCAAAATGTATTTAGACTTAAAAGAGTTGTATTGGTGGAAAGGCATGAAGAAGCAAGTAGCAGATCATGTGGCTAAATGTTTGAATTGCCAGCAAGTCAAAGCCGAGCATCAGAGGCCCGGTGGCCTAGCTCAAGATATAGAGATACCACAGTGGAAATGGGAGATGATTAATATGGATTTCGTAGTAGGTCTACCTCCCACATATCGTAATCATGATTCAATTTGGGTTATTATAGACCGACTGACAAAGTCCGCGCATTTCCTACCAGTAAAGACGACAGATTTCGCAGAGCAGTATGCGCAGTTGTACGTCAAAGAGATAGTCTGATTGCATGGTACTCCGGTTTCAATCATATCTGACAGAGGCCCTCAGTTCACAATGCATTTTTGGCAGGCGTTTCAGAAAAGATTAGGTACTAAGGTCAATTTGAGCATTGCTTTCCATCCACAGACTGATGGTCATCCATAAAGGACCATTCAAACTCTCGAAGATATGTTGCGAGCATGTGTTATAGATTTTGGAGGTAATTGGGATGATCACTTGCCACTTATAGAATTTTCTTACAATAACAGCTATCAAGCCAGCATTGGTATGGCTCCTTATGAAGCGTTGTATGGGCGAAGATGTAGGTCTCCAGTGGTTTGGTTTGAACCGACAGAGGTTCCATTGATTGGTCTAGAGTTTGTTTGTGAGGCCTTAGAGAAAGTCCAGCTAATCAGAGAAAGACTAAAAGCGGCTCAGAGTCGTCAAAAGTCCTATTCTGACAAGAGGCATCATGACTTAGAGTTCATGGTTGGTGACAAGGTATTTTTGAAAGTTTCACCAATGAAAGGAGTTATGAGGTTTGGTAAGAAGGGGAAACTTAGTCCTAGATTTATTAGACCTTATGAGATTATAGAAAAGAAGGGAAACATGGCTTATGAGCTAGCGTTGCCCGTTGAGTTGTCCTCTGTTCATCCTATATTTCATGTGTCTATGCTTAGAAAGTACATTCATGATGAGTTGCATATAATACCTACTAATACCATACAAATTAAAGAAGGCTTGACTTATGAAGAGGTACCTATAGAAATTCTCGATAGGCAAGTAAGAAAGTTGAGAACAAAAGATATAGCATCAGTAAAAGTTTTGTGGAGTAATCATGATTCAAAAGAGGCTACGTGGGAGGTTGAGGAAGAAATATTCATATTTATTTGAGGAAAAAGGTATGTGAACCTAGGTTTGGTTTGGAATTTATATTTTATTTATTAAATATAAGTTAGCATGTGCTTATGTCCTTGCTAGATTATACTTCGTTGTTGAAGTAATTTAGTTTTTGTCAGAGTAAGTTATTTAATAATTTAGTGCCATGCCAGAGTACATTTAACTCATTAAAGTGATTTACCTTTGCTAAAGTGTTGTGCTTTAAATTCTTGTTGGTTATTGTGGTACCTCCTTGCCGGAATGTGAGTAATTAGTTTATGAGTTGTGTATGGTGCCTACGAATGACCTGTTATGGTATATTTGGTTGTTGTTGGTGTAGTTGTGGTATTGGTGACAAAGATATTTTTTTGGATAGTCCAATTTACAGGGGAGACTCTGCCGAAATTTTTGAAATTTTAGGAAGTTAGCCAAACTTTTGAGTCCCTTGGGAAAGTGAGTAGTGCTAGGAAAACTTAAGAAGTTTAAGAACTTAATGAGTGATTATTAGCTTAAGAATAAGGCCCTAGCAACATTCGAGGATGAATGTTTTTAAGGAAGGAAAATTGTAACACTCCTCAAATCTGTAGAAGTTTCAAAACTCGCTAATTATAGAATTTAAATGATTATTTTATCTTAAATTATGCTTCTATTATGGATTTAAACCCTTGTGATTGATTTTTGAGTTACTTCTCTATTTATAAAGAATTGAATATACAATTAGGGGATTATTAATAATTTTAATAAAAGTAATATTTAAAAGTGAGTATCATTAATAATTAGTTAAGGCAAAACAAAAAAAAAAAAGAGAAAGCAACTAATTAAAAAGAAAGTCACCTGACTTAAATGGCTGGAAGGGATCAAATAAAGGCTTAATGCCTTAGAGAAAGCAGAAACACAAACGCACGGAATCACGAACAAAGGCAGCCTGAAATTGCACCAAAAAAATATAGGGTTCTTCACAACTCACTTATTTTTGAACTCAAGTATATAAAATTCCCTATTGTCAATTACCCTACAGTAGTAATAGGTAAGAATTAAATAGTTAATTCTCTTATTTCTCTATATCAACAATAAATTTCATGTTTAGGTGTGAGACTTTGAAATTAATTCAAATGAACTGGTTGTTGTAAAATCAATTGTTTGACGGGTATAAATTGGACTGGGACCTACGTATTGGCTCAAGGAGTTTTGAGGTGAGTTGATATACCCCTTTATAAAGTAGTTTAACTCACAAAAGCACGAATACAAGGTGTTAGATAAATTGCATAAAAGAGCTAATATATACTTAATTAGAGTGATTAAGTACCTATTAGCTTAGAATTATTTTCTAGCTAAAGTTTAGATGATTATTTTGATATATGTACATAAATTTTCAGATTTTTATGTTATTCTTATATGCCATTGTTATATTGAAATTCATGAAGAATCAAGAATCTTTAGAAATAATGTTGAATGTTTATTTCATTCTTATGTCATACCTTACATTTAAGGATTCCAGAATAAGTATGTTTGAAGGATTTAGACTTGAAAACTCGCAAGAAGAAGTTTTAGAAAGAAAAGATTTTGTGGAGTATCCTCTATTCTGAGAAGGGGTCATCGTCCAGGCCGAGGGTCCTGACCAAGGCGTTGACTTCCTGAAACTACTTGTGCCAAAGTAGGAAGTACACGAGCCGAGGGTCTCATTGCTGAGAATTTGCCTAGCCAAGCTAAGGTATGGTACATGAGCGCTGACAACCATGAAGCGAGTGGCACCTCGTGGATTAGACCTATTCGATCAGGTTGGGATCGAACCCGTGTCGATCACACGGTGACTAAGACAGAAATAAGTCAGGATAGTTGGAACTCCCGAAGTATGAAGTGAAGTATTTTTTAAGAAGAAAAAGAAAAAAATTTCTTTTAGAATATTCATAAAGCGCTATTATGCAATTATTTTAGAATTCTTCTTAGAAGCTTTATGTTTCCCATGCATTTAGAATCTTTGCTCGTAATGTATATTTTATTAAAGTTTTGTTCCCTGTCGTTGTGACTCACTGAGTACAATGGATGGTACTGACGTTCTCTTTTGGGAATCTACATTGGTCTGCGGTACAACGTAGGAACCGATTTTGCAGGCGAGCATGCTACAATTTAGGACTTCCCTCCCTTCCAGTGCTATTGGTGAGCTCCGCTTTTGTTCGTGGAGTATTCCTTAGAATCATCTTTATTTAGTAATTTCTTTGTTTACTTAGAGAACTGGCCAGGAAATCTCATGTCCTAAGCAGTGCGTCAGTTTATCAGTAAAGGCTTCATAGACACAGTTGGTAGGTTAAGATTCATATGTTTTTTATAGTAACTTAGCAGTATTTCATTGGTTACTATGAATAAAGTTTTGGAGTTGGTTTATTTTAGATACTTAAATTAATTAAAAGTATTTGGTTACAGTAGTGCCTTGTGGCATATAAAATTTGAAGTTATGATAGATTTGATAAGCGCAGATAGTTCGTTCGGTCATGTTAGTGATCGGATGCCCGTCCCGACTTATTCAGAAAATGGATCGTGACAGAACCAGAGTTCTACAAGATTTCATAGAAACATAACAAAAACACTCAAAATGGAGATCATCGCAGTTGGAGCAGATATTCGTCTTGAAATCTTCGTTTAGACCCACTTCAAATCAAACTCTAAATGAGTTCAAATTTCATATTCAAAATTTTACAAATTAAATATTTGCAACAAATTTTATAATATCCATCCAAATTTAGAGTGAAAACAACTATTAAGTCTTCAATTCTCAAACTTAAAGCTTCAAAAGCTCCTTCAATGGTGGACTAATGTTATTTTTCTTCAGTTATCATCTATCAGATTCAGACTATAACCACAATTTTAATTTTATCCAATAGTACATTGATGATTCAACAATAGTAGTTGATGTATATTATTGTAATATATTGTATACTATTATAGTATAATTACAGTAGTAGAGTTGTATGCTCTTAGTAAAATAATATACTGTTGAAGTATATTACAGTAAACTGTATAATATAACATTATACTTTTATAATATATTATATACTATAGAGGAATAGTATTGGGTATAGAGGTCTCATCTTCAAATTAAAAAGTTTTAAACTCAACAACAGTCGGTTCTCAAAATCTAATCTCAATCACCTCAAATCAACTTCATTTGCAACCAAATTTAGTACGAACTTTCCAAAGGGTGACACTCACTTTGAATTAAACAACAAATCTTCAACTTTGAAATTCACATTCAAGAGATTCAAGCTTAACAATTAAAGGTGGATTTTCAAAATCTGATCCTAAGCACCTCAAATCAGCTCCAACATGGACCAAATGTAATGTGAAAATGATATAGAATGATGGAAAAAATTGTAATCCAAAAATATGTAGAAATTTCTATAGAAAAACTGATGCAAAAAAGCAATTGGGTTAGGTTTCATAATGCATGAGAAAAGCGAAGCTATAGAATTTTCAAATTTGTTGATACCATAATTACCATCACAGTGCACATGATAAATGAAATAAACAAACAATAGTTTATACCTTAATTACCATAAGACACCATTAGACTGTTCATATATACCTATGTTGTACTTAAATGACACTATGATTTGAAGAGCTCAATGTTTTAATATATTTCTTAACAATTTTCGATATGTTTAGTCATGAATGAAACATTATTATCTGTAGTAAATCGTTTGTAACCTTTAAATAAAACTCTATAGATTTCATTTTTCGAAAGAATACATATAAAAGAATTAAATTTTTTAATCATGGTAATTTTTACCGTGCGCTAATGGAAATTTACCTTCTCGCTGTTTCTTTAAGAGGGAGTAATTTTTTAGTACATAGGGGAGAAAAATGAGGAAGAAAAGAAAGTGTAAACAAACGGAAATCTAGGGATATAGGCCCAATAATTAGCTGGTTTCCGTGCAAATACAAGTATAAATAAATTATACAGTCCAAACCAAACTCCAATACCCCATTAATGAGCGAAGAGTAATTAATAATGTACTCGTACTACCTATAATTCAGAACAAACTCAAAAGCAAGGACAATATCCCCTTTTTTTCCTCAACCTTCTTTATCTGATTACAGAAGTTATAACTTTTCGTTTTTAGAGTTCGAGCAATATATATTATATTGTTTTGATTGATCAGGCATTAATGGAGAATAGTACTGTGAAAGAAGGGAAGCTTTTTATTGGTGGAATATCGTGGGAAACAACTGAAGAGACACTTAAAAAACACTTTAGCCGCTATGGAGAAGTCATCAAGTCAGAAATACCTAAAGTTTGGGAGACAGGTTTTGGTAAAGGCTTTGGTTTTGTTACTTTCGCTGATTCTTCTGTTTTTGATGAGCTTCTTCAACACCAACATATCATTCTTGGTAGAACGGTAATGCACTACGCTGCTTTTCTTGTTACGTATTCTATTGTTTTCTCGTAACAATATTTGTTTTGATTGTTGAGTTAAAATTGGTTTATTAAATTTATTATTTCGGAATAATGAAAAGTCTCATCTTTTTTAAACAAATAACTTGGTGCGGTGGGATTGTTTTCTATTTTTCTTTCTAATTATGCCCTAACTTATTACTTTATAATTCTATTTTACCCTTTACCTCTTTTTTATTTTAAAATAATAGCAAAATCTCTTTCTCATATAATTCTATAATAGAATTCTACGTGAAGACTAATAACCTATATAAATTCTCAAAGACAACATCCTAAATATAACCTATATACATGAAAAACTCGCTTTGTTATTTTACTTTTGTCTGAATGGATTCTACTTAATATTTTTTTTAAATTTTTTTTATTATTATGATCTAATTATGAATATAGTGTACTTATTATTATTTTTAATATTATTAATTTGTTCAACTAATTTCGATAGAATTTGCATGAATTTAATTGCTTAATTTATATATAAGACATAATTAGTGATAAATTCGTAGAAAGAGGTTTTTTTATAATTTTATGTGTAATTCTTGATAAATTAAATATTTAAAAAAATTGAGGGTATTTTAGTAAAATGTTATTTAACAACAACAAATAATACAATCTATTCAAATATTATATTTATATAACAATACGGTACAATACAATACAGTACAATACAATATATTATAAAACGACGTGGAGCAGAGTGTTAATGTGATTTTGTTTATGTGGTTGTTTTATCTGCAACCATATATGAATGCGCAGTTTTTGCTTCTCTCAGCAATACTTGTGGATGTAACAGATATCTCAATAATTCACAAACATTACACGAACAATGACGGATTAGGATAGTACTGAAAGTGAAACTAATTAACACTATGACTGAATTAAATCAACTTTATCCACTTAGACTACTTTCTCATGTAGTTTTTAAATATGTGAATTTTATCATAAAAAACTTGAAGATTCTATATATGCTTAAATTCACACGAAAATTAGGTGTTTTATTTTGCAAGTGTTCGCATGAACTATTGCATCCTTATCTACTTAAAGGATGAGGACGGCAACACCCAATATAATCCCAGAAGTGGGGTATGAGAAACTTAGGATATTAAAATCTCATTGATTGGCCATATTGCATTAATATTCTTTACTCTATGCTCTCTCTTTTACAATATGTTTCTGCTTTTGACTACTTTACGGTGATTATTCTAGGTTGATGTTTCCTTGGCAAGACCCAAAGGTGAAAAGTCTCAAAGCCAGCGTTGTTCAGAATGCCAACAGACTAGCAAAAGTTACAGGAAGAAGATTTTTGTTGGGGGATTGCCTCAGTATTTATCAGAGGAAGATTTTAAACGATATTTTATGCGTTTTGGAAGAATTGAAGATGCAAAAATTATCTATGATAGAGAAACCAATACGCCTAGGGGATTTGGGTTCATCACCTATGATTCAGAGGAAGCTGTAACAAATGTGTTACAGAGGAGATTTCACATGTTGAATAATAAATTTGTTGAGATAAAGAAAGCCATGCCAAAGGAAAAGAGAGTTATGGATACTTGCACTTACAGTTCTTATCCTACTAACTCAGGCTATGTATTGGTGCCAGTTTTGAATACTAATGAGATTTATGCTCCTGATTATAACTACTATTTGGTCAATCCTGCTATGGTACCTCCTCAGAGTATTCCGTTTAATTATTCGGGCACAAATATATCGATCTCACAGCCCGCACCGATACAATGCTATATGCCTAGACATCCAGTCAACTACTACGCCTCAACGCCTAATGGAGTGGACAATGGGGGTCCTTACGAGGCTTTATCAAATACGCCTAGGAGTCCAGTCAACTGCTATGCCTCAGCGCCTAATGGAGTGAATAACAAGGGTTCTAACGAGACTTTACCAAATGCGGCTAGATGTCCAGTCAACTGCTACGTCTCAACTCCTAATGGAGTGCAAAGAACCGATTCTTACGAGGCTTTATCAAATGCGCCAACATGTCAAGTCAACTGCTACGCCTCAACGCCTAATGGAGTGCAAAAAAGCGATTCTTACGAGGCTTTATCAAATGCGCCTAGTTGTCAAGTCAACTGCTATGCCTCAGCGTCTAATGGAGTGGATAACGGGGGTTCTTACAAGGCTTTATCAAATGGTGCTTATAACTCTGACGTTGAGCACCAGATCGACGTGAAATGTAGCAATGATAGTGATTGTGGGTCTCATAAATCTGTTTCTCATGAAGGGAATCACCAAGATTGCAACATTGAGGTTCAGCTTGTTGGAAATGTATCCCCTCGAGGTAAGAGTGGTCTATTTTTTTATTGGATTTACTTGTGAGTTTAACTACAGCGTAAACAAGTCACTTAAAAATAACATTACAGGCAATCGTTCATAAAAAGTGAAAGTAGTAACCCTGTAAATCAAACAGTTTACGACATGTTAACGTACACTATTAGAATATTTTAAAAGCATTGAAACAAATGGATGAAATAACAGAACATGCAAGTTAGAGGCTTAGAGCACATGAAAAAAAAAAAACTCTATTTTAAAGCCTTTGTAATCGCATTGCATGATAAGTTTATTTGTGATCTTGTTATAGCTCCTAGGATTACAAAGTCACTGGAGAACGAAGCAGACAACGGTGAAGAACTTCAGGCCCGTCTACTAGAATGCTGAAGTTTTGCATGATTGTCTTTGCTACTTCAGCCCCGCATGCTGAAGTTATGCACAAAAGCGGGTACGGATGCAATTTTTTTTACAAAGCGGATATAAGTTAAAACGTGGCACAAAAAATGAGTACGGATACAAAAGTCTCCAAATTTATATGCAAGTGTAAGGCTAATGTTTGTGGCCTTACGGTCAATAAAAGTGGGATAAAAATCATGGGAAATCAGTGCTCAAATCCCAAAACCGGCAAAAAAGTTAGGTGATTTTTTTCCATACGCAGAGAAATAGCACAATAATATATCTTGTACAAAACAGGGTGGGATTCATGATATACAAAAGTTTTATCATATATGTATCTTAGCTTAATTGGTTCCTTGTTTGTCATACTATCTGCTACTTGATTCCTTTTCCTATAGTCGCGGTTTATGTGCGGCCTTCCAATCTCTCAAGTAGATATATAACTGCAACCTGAGATGATATGTGAGTATCTGTCATATGATCCTATTTCAATCATCTTTAAGATTTCTTTAGAATCTATATTTGTTTCTATGGGAAGTTACTTTCTTTTCCAATGCCTTTAATTTTTTCAACTAAGATGTTTGTTACCATGCTTTGAATTTCTGCGGCAAAGCCTATATTTGCCACTCCCTTATGTGTACTGTTTGTTTCTGAGGACTCCTCCAATGCCTAGTCCTTTTTTAGATGCATGCACTACTAGAAGATGCAGTTCTTTATTAGCTGTTGACACTTGACAGGATAATGGTCCATGAACAGTTAGGGCTGGTTTGGTAGGAGATATTAGAAAAATTAATGCAAATATTAGCTCTATGCATTACTAATATCTTGTTTGGTACATTTTTTTAACATATGTATAACACTTGCATTAGTTATACATCATACTTGGCATTATCCTATGCAGAGGCGGACCCATGTGTATGGGTGAGGGGTCACCGGACCCCGTAAACTTCGGCCGAAATTATGTATATATACACGTAAAAACCTTGAAAATGGTTAATTTAAAGCAGTTGGTACCCTGAACACTAAAAGCATTTAGGAGGCACTGGTTGAACAGAATAATGTGCCCCCGTCGTGTAAAAATTCTAGGTCCGCTTCTGATCCTATGCATAAGTAATGCAAGAAAACCATGGCTATTAATGCATGCATTATCATGGTTAAAGACAAAATTATCCTTAAAGTCCCTAAAAACTAGAGAATATGGAGGGCATTTTTGTAAATATATATTTTTCTTAAAAAGTATGCAATGCATTATAATTTTAATATTCCACAGCAAACAGCAGATAAGAAATAATATTTGCATAGCTAATACTTGCATTACTAATACACCTATTCCGCACTATTCTTATACGCCCTACCAAACGACCCCTATTACAGTTCCTCCTTTGCTTTCCCCGATTTATTCAGAAACTAGTCATCGTTTGTTCATTATTGAGGAGCTTTGATTTTTTTTTCTTTTTGCTCTTTCTTTGTTCAATTTCTAATCCAACATCCTACATTTTTCTGCAGGGTGTATTCAACCTAATACTTTACTTAATGATGCTGTAACTTGCTAGAACTTGACCAACTTTGGTCTTACTTGGACCACATCTGCTTGAGGTAGAAAAACTTCTTGTGGTTTTTTTAGTAATTAATTAACCATTATTCACATATTTGCGTCCATTGTGTTCCATTTTTATCATGGCTGTATGTTTGGGTCACAAGAGGTTTATAAGCCCAAATCAACATGTCAAAAAGACTACGTTGGATGTAGGATAGATGTGTGTCCGTTTTCATATTTTTAAGTAAAGAAAGATATTGCTAATTGGATGTAGTAATTTTTTGAAACTGTTTTATGACCTGGATTGGTTACGTATGATGCATCACTCAACACATTTTGACTGAACTTGTTCATAGACAGACTGAGAAGTCTTAGAACTATTGTAGAAAGAGTAACTCTATAAATAAATGAAAGGTATCAAGAACAAGAAGTGTGTGATCGAAGGTGAGAATTAGTGAGAGCAACAAAGAAAATCGTTAACAGTGTAAGCGCAAAAGATTTTTAAGACTGAAGCGCGCTGGTCTTTATTTTGTAATCATCAAATGGGTGGGTTGGGCAGATTTTGAGCAAGTCAAAATGGGATATAAGTCAATAAATAAGTGGGTCAATGACCCACCCGAAAGTTATTTAGGTTAACTTTTACCAAATTTTTAATTAATGTGTGTTGTTTTCTTATGAATTGTTTAATTACCTAATGAAAAAAACTTCTTCTTTTGTTATGAATATATATAAGTATATAACATATCAAACAAAAAGAAAATTAATTTAAAAATACTTTGCAGAGTTGCTCATGGATCATTGTACTAAAAATTCAACTTTAGATGAACTGAAATGGGTTGGATCAAGATGAATTGAGTTCAACAAGGCAGGTCAATGAGCGACCCAACCTTGGGTGGATTGGACGGATTAAATAACTTTGGGCTTAAATTGCCACCCTTAGGTGTGATATTCCAAGATGGCTGCTGGGCTACTCATGAGCTTACAAATTGAAAGATTGACAGGCATTAGGATGTTAGTCACTTCTTGTTAATCTAAATGACGATTATCACGATGAATTTATGATAACTACTGGTGTTTGTGTTATTAAACAAGTTAATCAAAAACAAAAAAAAAAGTGAAACTTGATAGTATGTGCACGCTCAATTTTGTTTTCACTCTTTCACGAATATGCCTGATGCATTCATTCAAGTTAATTCATAAAAATTACAGCAAACGATCAGTGATCTCCTCATACTCCAGTACATCAGTGATCAGCAAGTTAATCTTCTTCTATTTGTTAAACTATTAGATTTGGTATAGGCAATTACTTGTTTGATGTACGTCACTCATATATGATTATATAAAAAAATAACTATATATTGTAAGTATAATAAAGAAATTAAAGTCAGATAAATATATCATATGTTGTTATGATAAGCGGGTAACCAGGGGCGGAACTAAAGTAATATATCGTCGAGTACAATTGTACAATGATAATGTTTATATTCATATGTTGTTTTTAAGTGTTTTGTTATTTTCTAAATGTACGTTGTATATTGATATTCGTTCTTTAATTCAGTTACTATAACATATTAACTTAAAATTGTGATAGGAACCAGAGGCGGACTCATGTGTATGGTTGAGGGGTCACCAGACCCCGTAAACTTCGGTCGAAATTCTGTATATATACACGTAAATATCTTGAAAATAGTTAATTTAATGCAGTTGGCACCCTGAACACTAAAAACATTTAGGGGGCACTGGTTGAGCAGAATAATGTGTCCCGTCGCGTAAAAATTTTGGGTCCGCCTCTGATAGGAACCCATACAATTTTAGTGCATTTTGTTGCTACGTCCTTTGTTTATGTTAGGAGCTGAAGCTGTTTCTCCTCATTGTAGATTCTAAGCTCCGGACAAAGCTTGTGTTAATAATACGTTCATTCAATTGCATGACATTGTTCTCCAAGATTTTACATATCCTTCTTGCTCACAAAATTGTTTCTTATATTTTATTATCAACTTAGAAACATGTTATTCCTCTTTTCTTTTCCAATGAATAGGATTATATATGTGATGAGTTCCATTGTGTTTTGACTTGTTTAAATTTTGCTAACTCTCAGTCCCGTATATTTTCTGTTTTCCCCTCTACTATTTACCGGTCTATTTTCGGTCTAGAAATCTAGAAAAGATTTAATAAACAAAAGAAGAAGAAACAGTTCCTAGAAACCTATTTCAATTCATACATTATACATATATACCCCTGGAAAAGCTAATTCAGTACAAGTAAACAGAGGCGGGTATAGTGAACAACTAACGATGTAAAAATTTATATGTAAAAATTCATTAAAATTGCAAAAATAATGAATATCAACCTATAACTTTAAAAATATAATTAGTTCAATACTAAAAACCTTAAAAGTTGAACCTATAAAATTTAAATTCTGGATCCGTCTCTGCAAATAAAATATATTTACACTCGGTGTTATACCAAACTTAGAATTTTAATTTTTAATAGTTATAAATTACAGTAAAAGCACATATCACATAACCATGCTCATTGATACATCTATGAATAGAAAATGTACATGTCTTGCGTTCTTCTGATTTAATTAGTAAACAAATAAATTTTCTTATTCAATATATCGATACCGATTTGATTTTAATTGTCCATTTCTTTTTTGGCGTCAAGCACGAAGAAAACGTAAGAAAAACTCAGAGGAAGTAATTTAGATCGAAAGTTTAAAGAGAAAAAAAAGACCTTAGACGAATCTGTTCCGCATTTCATTTGACGAAGTGGAAGACGACTCCACTTCGATTGAACTCTCCATTAAGTTCTTCTTCTTTTTTGACCAAATGAGTACACGACAGTCACTCCCACTTCTCTACTTTCTGTTATGTTATTCTGCAGTCTGCACGGTCAAAGTCATCTCTTTTTTGGTCCGTAAGTCTCTCTTCTTGGTGTCTTCTCTCAACTACGGTCTTCAGTTGCCTACTTAAACAAACCACAAGCTTTAGAATTTCCTCACAATCCTCTTGGGAGGACTTATCTTATATGGAAAAAATAAAAAATTAAGATTTAACTTATATACACTGACAGTATAAATATTTTATACTATCAGTAGATTTAACATGCTATAGTAGTCTATTTGTCCCATTTTCGATATTAATATCCTCATTTATTGGAATTATATGGAGTACAATTCTATATCTTTTAGGTGACCTCATAGTGAATTTTTGTTTTTGTCTATAAATTAAACTCAAATCTAATACATCGTACAGTCTTGCAATATGCCTATACCATGTCGAAAGAACCTTGCACCTTCTTTTTTTCTTGCAGAATTCCTAATGTGATATACTCTCATAGGACTATATATTCTCCGTGCTGATTAACGATGCTTACAATATCGAGTATTTTTATTATATTTTATTCTATTTTGAGTTATGGATTTCTACTAAATTTGATAACCACTCATAAATTTAGATAGATTTATGTTGGGTGTGTGAACAAAGTCCCACATTGGTAGCTGAAAAGATTGGGAGTCTACATATAAGGTGTAGGGATCTCTTAATGGTGTGAGGCCTTTTGGAGAAACCGTGCGGACTTGGCCCAAAGCGGACAATATCACAGAATGTTAAAAGTGTATTTGTGCTAGTTTAGCCCACAACTGGTATCAGAGCCCAGGTTCCGCGGGACGAGTATGGAGATAACAAAGTGATGGTGCGGGGCGGCACACAGAAGAAGCTAGTTGCGGGCTTCGGTTGCCATAATACTCTAACAATGTGGGTGGCACACAGTGAATCTCGAAAATTGACCCATGGATCGTGGTAATGGGCCACGTGAAACTTAGTTCAAGGGGGAGGGAGACCAGTGAATCGTGGTACTGGGCTACGTGGAACTTAGTTCGAGGGGGAGATTGTTGGGTGTGCGAACAAAGTCCCATATTGGTAGCTGAAAAGATTAGGAGTCTACAAATAAAGTGTAGGGATCTCTTAATAGTGTGAGACCTTTTGGGGAAAATCGTGCGAGCTTGACCCGAAACGAACAATATCACACAATTTTAGAAGTGTATTTGGGCTAGTTTAGCCCAACAATTTGTTTTTGTACAGACTAAAGTTGAAATAAATGTGTCATGCCCAAGTGTTAGATGATCCATGTCATTTAATTCGATACAACCTGCAAAACATATATATATATATATATATATACCTTCCCCACCCTCCTCGCACTTAATATGATGCAACGTACTTTCACACAAATGCTCCATATATGTCATCATCAGATTGTGACTAAGATAATAGTAATATTGTTTACCTTAAAAATCGGATAATAATTGAATTTATACGTAGTTTTAAGAATACGTGATATAATGATGTGTGGTTATAATTCATGGTTTAGCACATTATATGCCTTGCATTTTACATGCTTTAATGATAAACTATACTTTATTTGCGCGTAATGGAGTCTATTTTATGTGTAGGCGAATTGGAGATGAAAGTAGAGCTAAAGGGATACTTAAACGTCGAAAGTGCGCTCGGGAACGGTGAAAAGAAGAGGCCAGGCAAAAGGTAGCTCGACCAGGCTTTAGCCTGGCGAGGCCAGCCAATGGCCAGGCCCAACCAGGCATTAGCCTAGCGACGCCAGCCTAAGGCCAGGCTGAA
Source organism: Nicotiana knightiana (assembly GCA_005239525.1). Taxonomy (NCBI): domain Eukaryota; kingdom Viridiplantae; phylum Streptophyta; class Magnoliopsida; order Solanales; family Solanaceae; genus Nicotiana; species Nicotiana knightiana. Next base: position 83,781 of record ML438656.1, on the reverse strand, counting down.
CCAGGCTTTAGCCTAGCGAGGCCAGCCAAAGGCCAGGCTGAGGCTGGCGTTAGGTTGGCGATGTCAGGCCTAGGGCCAGGTCCAGTCCGAGTTTTGAAGACTTAAATTGTTTCCTTGCTTGACTAGGATTTGACCTACACATTTAGGTGTTTTCCTAAACATCTAAATGGACTCAAAAACGCCGCTTTAGAAGGGGAGAGAGATCTAGGAACAGGAGAGACCTAGGAAGAGCATGGAGCCGTCGTGGAGACCGGAGATTCGACCTAAGGAGACAAGAAAACACTAGGAGCAAGGCGTAGAATTCTTCTACTAGTTTTTCACTTCCTTCATCCTATTTTCATTATTGGTTATGAATTCTAGTATTGTAGTTGTGCATACTATTATGAATAGCTAATTTGTTATCAAGGGTTTTGATGGAACCTATTGGAGGATGATTTTCCTGTTATGTTAATATAGTTTTGCCGTATTATTTTCTCTATTTGTTCAACTACGTTAATATAGTGGTTGATTGAAGGACTCTCAATCGACTGTGCCTATTTAGTGTGTATTACTCGGTAGAGAGTGTATATTTAGGTAGTTTTTGAACAACATCACTCCTAACGTGTATGAGGGATCAATACAGAGAGTTTAAAGATGGGATTAGGGATAACGAAATCTTGGTGCGATCCGAGTGAGCCGTACTTAATGCCAGCTAGCATAATTTGGGAGAATATGTCTAGTAAATTGTGGTAGTTACTCGGATGAGAATTACAACACTCAGAGCTCATGATCTATAAAGAATACTTAGGCGAAATATAGAAGACGTAGCGGGAAAGATTCCGACAATTGAAAAAATCATAACTCTAGACCTCATTAATATTTTCTCCAACCCATAGTATATTTAGTTGTTAATTTACTATTTTAATTTGTTAGTTAATTAGTTCAACACAAGAATCTTAATATCTATAAGTTATGAATTGTTCAAGTTTGTCGTCTTGGTGATAGTGAACAGTTGTAGCCGAACTGTTATTTTGTGGCTTGAATTATTGTGTTGTATTTTTAGAAAAACCATAATCCCTATAGGTTTAGGAAAATACATTGTCCTAATAGATTTGGGAAAGGAAAACCTATAGTCCTTGTCAAATTGGGAAACCTTTCTCTTATAGGCTTGAGACTATTTGGGGTCTATATATAGGGGTTGTAGTTGGGGATCCTATAGATAGTACTGTACTTTTCTTCTCATTCATAGTGAAAAACTCTCTCTGCTTTTGTCCCGAGGATTAGGCTTAGCCAAACCTCGTTAAATCCTTGTGTTGATTTTTCTTCTCTATTTAATTTGTGTATGATTGTGTGCTAGTTAACCCACGATATTCCGTAACAATTGGTATCATAGCAAGGTTCGAGTTTCTACATATAATCTAGGGTTAAGTTGTCTTCATCATCTTCAACAAAGTACGAAGTAGAGAAATTTGATGGGGGTTCTAGTTTCACAGTCTATGGAAGATTATGATGAAATCGTCCCTGGTGTTACAAGGATTATGGAAGGCAATTGATGAGCATTTTCCTAAAGAGATGAAAGAGACAAAGAAGGCAGATCTGCAGGAGAGGGATTTGAGTGCGATCTTCATAAGCGTTACAGATAGCGTTCTTCGGGAAATTGCTGAAGAAAATTCTGCAGCAACGGCATGGAAGAAGCATGAAGATCTGTATTCTAAGAAATCACTGACAAACCGCCTCTGCCTGAAAAAGAGGTTATACAATCTCCATATGAACGAAGGTACACCTGTTAAAACTCACCTTGATGAGTTTAATTCAATTATAATGGACCTAAAGAATGTGGATATCAAAATTGAGAGTGAGGATCAATCCTTGCCTGTGTTATGTTCTTTACTACAGTTTTATGATACTTTTGCCGATACGCTGCTATGTGGGAAAGACAACATTTTACTGGAAGATGTTAGTAATGCACTAAAATCTAAAGAGTTGAAAAAGAGCTTTCCATACAACACAATTGAGGGCGAGGGTCTTGTGGTTAGAGGAAGAACACAACAAAAGAACTTTAACAGGAAAAAGTCAACCCCCAGATCAAAGTCTAAAGCAAGGAAGCAACACTGTTATGAGTGCGGGGAGCAAGGTCACTACAAGAGAGATTGTCCCAAGCTAAGGAGAAAATAGGGAAGCAGAAAATAGATAATTTGGCAAATATTTTTGACACTGGAAATACTTCTGATGATAGTGACTATATAGGGGAAGTCTTTGCTGTGAGTTCTAGTCATGGGCAGAATTCTTGGGTTCTTGATTCTGTTGCTACTTTTCACATGTGTCAACAGAAGAATTAGTTGCAACTTACAAGCAAATGAGTGGGACTGTCTATATGGGAGATGATAATCCATTACCAGTAGAGGGGGTTGGTAACATCAAATTGAGAATGTTCGACGGAATTATCAAAAACATTGAGTGTTGGCATGTTCCCCGGATAAAGAGAAATTTGATTTTTCTTTCGACTTTGGATGATCAAGGGTATAATTTCACTCTGATAATGGAATACTTAAAGTGTGTAAAGGCTCCATGGTACTCATAAAGGGTAAACTACATTCTAAATTGCATCATCTTCAGGCCAGTGTGGTTGAAGGGGAAGCTAATTTAGCTTATGGGAAAAGTGATCTGAATCAGTCTCAGTTGTGGCACTTGCGACTTAGCCATATGAGTGAAAATGGATTGTCTTTGTTGAGCAAGCAGAATTTGCTAAATGGGTACTGATGTTTTAGACTTCAATACCACACAAGAAGATGGGTTACTTTGTGTGGTACCTAATTTTTGAGTGTTGTCTCAGTAGAAGAACTTGGTTCTTCTTGGTGTTCCAACTACTACTGTTGCGGAATAATAAGAAGCAGTAAAGTAAAAGCACGGAGATTTTTACGTGGAAAACACCTGGCTTAAAAGGTGAAAAAACCACGACCTACTCCTCAGTAGGATTTGCTCAACTTTTCACTAAAAACTCTGAGCCAAACGGACTTACAAAATAAACTCTTTTGTAATCTTAAAGATTAAGGAGCAGAAAAGTTATGATTAACACCATGTTCATCACAGAACTCAGCAAACTTAGCATTCTCAAATTCAGTACCATGGTCAGATCTTATTGATGCTAGTTGATGTCCTAATTGATTTTGAGTTTTCTTGACAAATGAGGTGAACATATCAAATGCTTCATCCTTAGATGCCAGGAATAAGGTCCAAGTGAACCTTGAATAATCATCAACTAGCACCATCACATATCTCTTACCACCTCTACTCAGAGTTCTCATAGGACCACATAGATCCATATGAACCAGTTCCAACGTCCTGGTGGTACTGACTATTTTCTTACTTTTGAAAGAGGACCTTACCTGCTTCCCCCTGGCACATGCCTCACAAACTTTGTCCTCCTTGAACTTAATGTTAGGAAGTCCTACCACTAAGTCCTTAGAGACTAGTTTGTTAAGCTGAGTTAGACTCGCATGACCAAGTCATTTGTGCCACAGGAGGGGATCACTGTCCAACACACTTAGGCAAGTGAGTTCATTTTCAGACAGTGTGGACAAGTCTATGACATAGATGTTATTCATTCTTTTTCCCTGCAAAACAATCTTGTCAGTAACCAGGTTAATCACAAAACATTTTGTGGAAGTAAAAGCAACCAGGTTACCTCTGTCACACAGTTGTGATACACTGATCAGGCTATATTTCAAGCCATCTATTAGATACACATGTTCAATGGATCGTGTGTCATCCTTACCTACCTTACCAACCCCAATGATTTCACCTTTCTTTCCGTTTCCAAAGGAGACATTTCCTCCTTTGAGACTTTCAAGTGAAAGGAACTGTTCCATGTTCCCAGTCATATGCTTTGAGCAGCCACTATCCAAATACCAAATAGGCTGCCTCCTCTCACTTGAACCTACAAAAAGAATCAAAGGTTGGTCTTAAGAACCCAAACTAGTTTGGGTCCTTTTCTATGAGAGAATGGATGAATCAAATTTTTCTTGGCCCACTTTGGTAGCCAGTTTTTCCTTTTACAAACCTCTCATTTTTTTGACTGGCATGCTCTTATGCAGTATNTTGCTTCTATGATTCTCTTGAAGCCATATCAGGGCATCAGAGGATTTATTCCATTTACAGGTTCGATCTAATTCATGTTTGACTTTGCCAAGTTCTTCATTAAGAGTTCTTATTTGTTCGTCCTTGGCATACATCTTTTAATTTTCCTATTTTTTCTTCTAACATGGCATGAGAATGATCAACAACCTTTTTACTTGATCCTAGCTTTAACTTTAAGTTTTCAGATTTTAGTTCTAGAATCTCAGTTTCAAGTGGATGAACCTAGTTCAACAAGTCAGTATTTTTCTTTTCAGATTCACTGACTCTGATTTCTAGGTTTATGCACTTTGCTTTTAGCATAGCACATTCGTTAGATAGTTGATCCTTCTCTTTGGTTGTTTCCTCAGAATCATCTATGAAATCAAGTAGCAACTCAGAGAGTTTTTCCTTAGATAGGAACTTTACTTTGTTTTTAAGATG